>JBBPDA010000013.1:8372695-8402097 GCA_037974385.1 Arnoldichthys spilopterus | reverse complement strand
GGTTAAATGCAGAGGTCACATTTCGTTGTGGTGCATGAGTGTGTTCACAATGACAAATAGTCACTTTCACTTCACTTTCATGGTGACCCTGACTGGTCTGAATGTACACAGCTACATATGCAGCAAGCTGTTTGCACTGTGTATTCTGACACCTTTCTATAAAAACCCACTTTCACCATTTCAGCTATTTCTTTTACATTACCTCTTTTGCGAAAAGGACCAGCACTCACACCCCACACGTATCAGAGAGCCTTGGGAACCCATGACTCTGTCGCCTGTTAATTGGTTATTCTCTCTTAAACCACTCCTGGGAGGCACTACCAGCTGAATACCTGGAACACTCCACAAGAGCTGCTATTTTATTATTGGAGATGCTCTGACTCACAATATGGCCCATATCAAAGTTTCTCAGATCCTTACACTCCAAGCCATTTTTCCTGCTTCCAGAGCATCAACTTTTGCCTGATTCCCAGCCCAGGTGCCATTGTAGCTAAACAATCAATGTTATTCACTTTGCTTGTCAGTAGTTTTAAAATTGTTGCTGATTAGTGTATATACTGTACATACCTACATATAGATGATCATATGTTCAAGTGCAAGGCCTATTTTTTTTTTATTTGGCCTTTTTTTTTTGGCTTAAAGCAGTCCCCCTACACACACACTCACGCATACATACACGCACCTAATTTCCTCAGTGAAGACATTTTTGTCTTGAAAATGCATGAAAACACACTCACACACAAACACACACACGGAAGAGCAGGCAGAATACTGTAGCAATACAGATTCCCCTGGGGAGTCGAAAAGAAGGGCTGCAGAGGAAGAGACCCCCTCCAGAGGACCAGGGACTCCAGCTGCTATTGCTAGCCCAGCATAAGTGCAGATAGTTGTGTATGGTGTCCATTCTTCGCCCCTTCCCTAGGGAGACATCCCAAAGTATGCCTCTCCATCTCTAATTATCAGCAAGCCCAGAGGCCCACTCCAGATGTTGGAGAGCAGCATAGAAGGTGCAACAGAGAGAATGAAGAGAAGAAAAGTACAGATTAAAAGTTTTGAAAGCTCTCTAAAGTGTAACACCTTTATGAGGATGTTGTAGGAGGGAGGCAGTTGTGTACAGGTGCAGTTTGTTTCTTTACCAGATGCTGAAGCGACCAAAGCATTGTTTTAGTTATTTTCAACAACAGGAACAAAAGAACAGTCTGCTGAGATGATCAGTCACTAAAACTGACATGTGAATGGTAGTTAAGATCGGAAGAAATTATGATAAATCATTTGGTGTGTGAGAGAGAGAGAGAGACAGAGAGAGAGACAGAGAGAGAGACAGAGAAAGAGACAGAGAAAGAGACAGAGAGAGAGACAGAGACAGACACAACAAAAAACACTGTTTAACTGTTTAGGTGCATTACTGCCACAAAAACTACAGGTCTACCTACAATAATGTAATGTAAAATTATCAAAAATGTTTGCAGTTGACCTGTTCGTTGTTTACAGTGATGCACACTGCACTTTAGGACTCCTAGGACACTTTAGATTCTTGGCAACATAAAACAACGTTATCACAATGTTAAATGTAAAATATCTGTTGCTGCCATTTACCTGCCGCTCACTATAATGCACAATGCGTCTTGTGTCTTTTTTTTAAATGCACTGCCACACTCAAATACTGCAATAACATACATTGCACTTTATTACTGCAACTATTACTGGATATCCATTCTGTGGATCTGTAATCTGTCCGTGACTTTATTACTTAGTAGATTATTACTCAGTAAGATAATGGGTTTTTTTGGCAACGGAGGACTAGCCAAGTAAGAATTTCATTGGACACTACTATGCACAAACTCTACAATCTTGAAACTGAGTAATAGCTGCTACAACCATGGTTTGCACTTTAGGTCTGCTGAGCTGGTTTGTTTTAATAGTTCACATAGCAGCACATAAACAGTTAAAAATGTCAGTCCTGTGCAAATACTTCACTCGTTCATGTTTATATGTGGAGGGACATTAGGTAAGCTATCTGTAATCACTATTTATGAAAAAAGGGTATAGTAAAACACCAGTAATTACACACAATACAAAGTATCTGAAGCAGAAAGTAAATCTTTAAAACAACAAAAAGATCACAAACAGCGGAGGCAAGGTGAAAAAATTTGCTAAAAAATAAGACTTTGTTCCTTTAGATGGCCAACAGTTTTAAGTTATCAAGGGTGCTGACTGTTCAGCCTACATGCTAGGGTTTCATAGAAGTGGTACAGAATTTCATAGTGTTATCCAAAAATTGTGGTGCATCACTAACATAAACCTATCATACTGTCCACCTCCAGTTCAAGGACGTGATGGACAGCACAGATGAACTATGTATTTTCTGTGCCTGATGTGAACGTAAATGCCCAACAGATGAGCATGATTAACAACATCAGTGCCCAACAGTTGGAATATGGCTAAAATGTATGAATGAACAGACAGATTTACAGACTCACCATCTCTTCCTTTTCTGTCCAGTGTGTTCTTGAGCATATTGACTGAACAGTAGAGAAATCCATCCATGAAAGAGGACGGATCTGCTGGAAAGCTAGTGTCACCCACCATCTCCAGCTTTGCAAATTCTGACAGAGAGAGAGAGAGAGAGAGTGAAAGAGAGAGAGACACAGAGAGAGATACAGACAGACAGACAGACAGAGAATAAGAAAGCATGATTAGGAATAATCCAATAAAGTGTAGGGAGCTGAAGCTCCGTTTGTGCAGCGTACAGCACAATCCCATTATCAACGAGCCGTTTCCAAGCCAGTTTATTATTCTGCCCGTCTCTGTTTAGAGCACATAGGCAAAAAAAACCAACAAAGTCAACTTGAGGGAGACCGTTTGGCCCAGAAGTTTCCAGATAACCAGCGAACGTCCTCCAGGTGTTCAGATTCCTCCTTCTCATTTACACATTTCTGATGTGCATATTTATTCAGCCTCTCGCAAGGTTACTCGGAAAGGACGCCTGCAAAACTTTAACACGTGGAAAACTTGGAAACCTCCCTAATTCTCTTTTACTCCTACTTTACCCCTCTCTCTCCACCCTCTTCTCTCATCCTTTGCTTTAAACATCTTTTCAGTGTTCAACCTTATCAGTTTCGGATTCAATTAGCCACTACGCACAGGTTCAATTTTCTTCGGGAGGGCCGGCAATACCTGCGAGATTTTATCAAGCACCTCCAGCCCTCTTTCATGGCGCAAGTTCAAATAACTTTAATTGAAAATCCTTTTTAATTGAAGGATCTCTCCATCCTTCCATCTCTCCCCTCTAGCCTCCAACCTCTCTCTCTTCGTTAAAAAGAGGGGGGATTAGAAACCATAATGAGGTAGAAAGACTAGAACTCTAACTTGGAGGTCTTGGTACTCAGCCTTGCATGCATATTTAGCATTTAAATGTGCATATTCAAAATTACTCATGAATATGCTTATTTTTAGCTGGAAATCCAGAATACGGGAAAGCTGAGGTGAAATTATGACATGATTTATAAATGTTCTGAATGTTTCTACTAGGAACGTGCACAGGCATTTGGGTATTTGGTTGACTATTCCAGTGCCAGTAATCAAATACTAAACTCACTATTCATTAAGTTGTATCACAAAAAGTAAAAGTGAAAATATACAGGCCAACAATTCAGTGAAAGATGGCTATGGTTACTTAAACTAAGTAATTATATTTCCAAGGATGCATGGACGCCGTTTTTTTCTCTTCTGATATTGGCAGAGATAGCACAGTATAATACAGAGATACTGATACTAACTCTAAGAAAACTATTCACTGGGAACTGTGTAAAACTTCTCAAAACCAATTTATTATTTTCTTTTGTACACTAAACCTACTTTTGAATTAACATTTTAAAAATGAACATAAGTAATTACTACTTTAAATGCTTTACTTTTAAGAAAAGCCATAATTAACTAAAGTAAAACTTAAAATATCTGAATTGCACAAATCAGTATAAAACAAACCATATACAGGAAAACCTATACAGCAAATACATAATAAAAGCCAAAAATGTTTCTTTGTAATTATTGACTTCTGTTATTTGACAATCTAAATAGCAACAATCAAAACCATCAACCAATATTTAATGAAAAAACAAAATTTTAGGCATTCAGCCCAAAAAGAGTTAATGACTTGATGAACCTGTTACATTACCAACACTAATCACTGGAATATTCATATCAGCTCACTTAATCTATTCACACTCACCAGGGAACAAAACAATAGAATTAAACTACTACATTAACATTTTTATCCAGTTAAATCATCTATATTGCACTTACACGTGCTTCCTCTCAACCAACTACTCAAATAGTACAAAGTGGTTTCTAGTTTCTCACAAAATGATTTCAGTCCCATGTATTTAGACCTTGAAAAAGCAAATGTTAGATGCAACAAAATTTTTATTCCAGTTAAATAATGACAGGACAGAGACACATTGGTGCAGTCCTTAGCTCCTTACAGTGACTTTTAATCACATACAGTATTGGGTTTGAAGACTTACTCATTGTTTATAAGTCACTCAACGGTTTAGGCCATAAAGATTGATCTGTAATGACTATCAGCCTGTAAGGTCTCTAAGATCAGCAGGAGCTGGTCAGCTAGTGATGCCCAGGACTGTAAATAAACAGGGTGAAATGGTATCATTATGCTTCCCAATGTTGGAACTTGCTCCCCATAGAGATCAGATCTGCTCCAACTGTGGCCAATTTTAAAAGAAAGCTAAAAATGGCCTTATTTATTTTTCCACAGCAATACATGCAAATAAATTATGCATTTTGATCTGTATTCTTTAACTTTGAATATTACTGGATTTCTTAATTTCATTATTTTATTGCTTGCTCTTTTATACCTATTTATCTCTGTAGCACTTTAAATTATCTGTATGATCATAAACTTGTATTAATAAACTTGAATTAAATATTATGTCACTTATTGTATCTACTGCATTTCACTTAAAACAGCTCAAATTTATGAGCAGACTTGAAACAGACACAGGAAACAAAGTTAATCAAAACATTTATATAACATTTATATAAACATTTATATAAAAAGATTTATTTTTACTGAGGGAAAAATGTTCCCTGAAATTTAGAGCAAAACTCAGCAAAGTAACAAGGTAATAAAATGTTTTTAAATTTTTTTTTCCCAAAAGGTAAATATTTTGGGACCATATTTAAGCTGATTCATCAAATATTTGATGATCAATTAAAATAAATGTAAACTATTAAAATAATAATTTGTTGCAGTACCAATTTCTTTCAAATGACCCACACATTTAGGCTTAAGTCTTCTACTAAGAGACTGTGAACTGTAAATATTACAGCCCTTCAGTAACAGCTGCTAGACCATTTATTCTTGGCTTGATGTGACAACCAGGTCCATAGACTGATGAAGGCAGAACCACAGGTGGTGTCAGAGAAAAGAGAAGTCGTGGCTGCAATGGTGAAGGCTAACAATGGGCTAAAGGTTACCATGACCCAAGGAAATAAGTCATTACTTCTGTATGTCTCTACAATTTTCCCTTTATATAAACCTGGACCAACATTTTCCCTTCATTAGCTCAGATACTTAAACATCAATGTACCTAAATGACTTGGAGTGCACATCCCTGCTTTCTAATAACAGTTCGGAACAAAATAGATTTGTCTGTGGATGGTCATAGTTGTATGTGCGTCTCGCCCACCTGTTAGTGACAATACCACTCTGCAACGTGAGTGAGGTCCACACACATCTACACAATGCAGTTAATGAGGCCTTAGCTCCATATGGACACAAAGGTGGTTTCTGTGTCGCCCAGTGCTGTTCCACTGTTACAGAGGTTATCACAATGTTGACAGAGCAGTGGAAAACATTCGGGGCTGCGCTTGGTGAGGGTGGACTAATTGGGCTAGCTGGCACACTTCCTGAAGGGGCCTCAAATGAGCAGTGTAGGAACAGCTCAATCCAATCAAGTTCACACGCGCGCACACACACTAATTAGAGATACTTTCGTAAGAAATGATCTCTTGAGAAGAGGGTGTGTGGGTGGAGTGTGCAGGTTTTGGGGGGGGGGGGGGGGTTCTCTGTCATCCTGTGACAGAACACCGTCTCTATGACAACCAGGTGACCCATAACGGCAATTAGGACTATTAACAGTAAAAGAAACCGACCAATCAGCACAGATGCTGTGAATAAATTATCCCAGCTAATGTCCCAGAGAAACCTGGCTTTATTCGCCTATTCTTTAAGTTAATCTTTTAGAAAATTAATCACGGTATGTAGTAAATAAATGAATGAATGAATGAATGAATGAATGAATGAATGAATGAATGAATGAATGAACAAACTAATTGTACATATGTAGTGCTATCCTCAAATCAACATGGCAAATATATGCTTAAAATATGCTGCTGTGCATATACACAGGGTAAAGCTTGGTAGTGTTGCATTATGAAAACAAGTATTACAAAAAGTGACACCCCTTGAACACATTAGAGCTACATGCCTTTTGCATCAAAGGCAGTGGTTCAGAACAGAGCAGAGCTACTGGGAACTGTAGCCCCCAATCAGCAATGCAGCACTCTGGACAGCTTGGAACATCTAACCTCAGAAAACCAGGAAAAAATGGCTCTTGAACTGGAATGCCACTTGACATTGGAGTTTCAACTAGTAGACCAGAGTGGAGCTCAACAACCACGGCTTCACCAAGAAAAGTCATGTGAACTTATGCAATCATAGCTGCAAGCAGAGAGAAGCATGCTGTGAATATAAAAACCAGTCATATGACCCATTGTAAGTATTGAAATGCATCTTAAATCAAATTTCCTGCATGGCATGATAAAGGCTGATTTCACTTTCCCACTGCCCTGGAGTCTGACTGAGCAAAACATGCTGCAAAATCCAGACTGCACTTTCACACTGCCCTTAATCAGCTGGGCACTGGCTCTTTTTGCATTCAGCTACAATACCAGAAGTCTGTTGGACTAAACTATGACCCAGTGACAGCAATACAAGCACCATACCTGTTGTCTTGAGTGCAATCATCACCTTGTACAGTTTTAAATGGTGCTCCACTCCTGCAGGAGTTGATTTAGAACAGCACTATATGGCCGAAAGTATGAGAACACCCATTATAATGATTGAGCTCAGGTGTTTTAGCCACACTCTTTACTAACAGGGGTATACATTCAAGCACATAACCATGCAATCTTTATAAACAAACACTGGCTGTTGAAAAGGTTGTACTGAAGAGCTCAGTGACTTTAAAAGTGGCATTATCAAAGGATGCCACCTTTGCTACAAATCAGTTTGTGAAATTTCTGCCCTGCTGGACCTGCCTATGTAAGTGCTATTACATTGAAATTGTGAATGGTCTATAAGCAACAATGGCTCAGCCATGACCACAAGCTCAGTGGGGCTGTTGTGTGCTGAAGCAAAATCAGCTGTCCATTGTTGCAACACTAAAAATACCTCTGAAAGAACATTTATATAAAACTGTGCATCAGGAGCTTCATTGAATAGGTTCCCATGATCAAGCACCTGAAGACAACATGTGCAATGCCAAGGGTCAGCTGGAGTGGTGTAAAGAATGCTGCCGCAAGACTGTGGAGCACTGAAAACGTGTTGTCTGCAGTGATGCATCACGTTTGTAGAACAAAGGAGATGGTTATTGACTACAGGAAAACTACAAGCTTCCATTATACATTGATGGTTCAAGCATGGAATTTGTGAAGAGCACCAGATTCCTTGGTGTTCATCTGGTGGAGAACCTCACCAGGTCCCTTAACACCAGCTCCATAGCCAAGAAAGCCCAGCAGCAGCTCCTAAGACTCCTCACCCCCTCACTAGCTTCTACAGGGACCTGCCTGAGTAGCTGCATCATTGTCTGGTTTGGGAACTGCACCATAATGGATCGCAGTGAATAGTGAGGTCAGCCGAGAAGATTATTAAAGTCTCTCTCCCCTCCATCATGGACACTTACAGCACATGCTGCGTGCGCAAAGCCGAAGGCATTGTGGATGACCCAACACAATCCTCACATGAACTATTCTTCCTCTTGTCGTCTGGTAGTAGCTACTGAAGCATTCGTGCCTTCACTACCAAAATGAGCAATATGGTAATCCCTCAAGCAATAAGATGCATGTCAATATCTTAATTTTATATTATTATATTTAACATGATGCTGTTGCCTTCTTCCTACTCCCTATGTCATATCTGCATCTGCCATTTTTTCGTAAAATTGTTGAATCTTTGCACAAACTGCTACTTTGCACCTTGTGAATACCCTAACTATGTACTGGTCACTGTTGCCCTATCTTCATTTGCACAACTGTCTGTTTTTGCATTGTCCTGTAATGACTGCACATGTTTGCACACAATGCACTTCATATGTGTAGTTTTTGTGGTTCTATGTTTTCATGTAGCACAGTGGCCCTGGGGGAGCATGCTTCACTATGTACTGTGCTAACTATATATGGTTAAAATGACAATAAGACTTGACTTGCATAGCAGGGAGTGGTGGAGGAGAGATAATGGTTTGGGCTGTTTTCAGGGTGATGTTAATGCTACAGCATACAAATAAATATTAGATCTATATGCTTATCCAAAATTGTCAAATTGCAAGAGTTTGGATACTTCTTAGTCTGTTTCTATTTCAAGCTCAGCAATGTGAGCATCTTGTTACACAGTAGTCCAGCTGTAACTCTCTCGTATAAAGACGGGCCGGTTTATACTCATGCAGGTTTCTGGCAAATGTTGTGTGGAAAAGTGCTAGCAGATACAGACCTGAGAGCTGGTTGTGATAGAGGAACTCCATCTGTAGCCTCTGTCCTCCTTTCTGAGCCAGTAGATATGGAGTAGAGTAATCAGGGTCTCCTGTAGCACACATTACATCTGCTCCACTGAAGACAAGGGCCATTGTCACCAATACATCTGACTGGAGAACTGCTGTACAGAGAGCCTACAAATACGACAAACACACACAAATGTATTCCCAGAAATACACATACACATACATACACACACACAAGCAAAAAGGCATGTTTAACATGATTATACAACTAAACACACAGGCCGTGATGTTAATGAAGGTACATATTATGAACCAACAAGCCATCAAATGTGTAAGGACACCCTGACATCTTTTAAAATATACTGGATAACATTTGATCATCTGTCACTTTGCAGTCAAGTTATAAAATGACATGATCAGACATCGGAGCTAACTTTAGCTATGCTGCCAAACTTGGCTAAAGTTCAGTTCCTTTGTCCTTAGAAGACAAAGAGATGATGTAGCTTCTCTTTACAGGTCTGGGCGAGTGGAAATCCAGAACCAGAAAGAGAACGAGTTGGGGTGCCGGACCTGCCTTAATCACTTTAAGGGCCAACTCCAGATGAATGCTCCATCCATCTTTGGTGTAATGCTTGCATTTCTGATGGTGTCCCCAACTGGCATGGCATGGTATCTATACCGGTGATTAACATGGTCATTTTTCACAATGGAACATCTGTCAAATCTCTCCCTACTACAAAAGAAGCACTGAAAACATAACCCAATATCCCCAATCTCAGCCTTTTTTTATTATTTATTATTTTTTGTCACATTGGCGGATACCTTAAATGTTCTACATGAACTTGGGCTTTACATGGGTTGAGAACTATGCATCTGTTCAGGTCACTTTTTAAGATGAGTAGGAATTCAGTTGAGGCCTCTGAAACCATGTGTTGCCCACCTGTGAAAGAATACATTCCTTGCCATAGATACCTAAATAATAGTTGGGGATTGTATTTGGAAATGGGGCATCCACAGGAAGAATGCAGGCAGGCCAATTAAAATGTGATGGGAGTGGAGTCAGTCGATAACCAGAAGAGTGCAGTTGGCTCCAGACACAGACAGAAAAAGAGAGAGATGCTGTAATGCTGCCTAACGCTGCCTTTCATGTGAAAAGCTGCAGCTCGCATACCCTATCGATCCACCTCAAACAAGCCTAATCCGGAGGAGAACAAGGACTTCCAGACAGACAGCCATGCGCCCGCCCGCGCGCACACACACGTGTATATATATACACACACACACACACACACACACACACACACATTTTTATATAAGCACATAGATTACCAGCCAGCTGATTCCTATGGTGTGTTTCAATGTAAAAATAGGGCCAACACATAAAAATGTTGCAGCAACAGAATATTTTTCAAATGTAGGAAATTTTAATCTATAACAATATTTAGATTTGTTGATGCTATAATTATCACTACCTGTTAAATAATTTACTTATTTGTTTTAGTGCAAAGTTTTATTCACTTATTTATGTTTTAAATGAAAACAATATTTACTCACAAGTGAGTTGCAGAAAATGCAGGATCCTGCCCAATCTGGCAACAATTCATAGGCTGCTGCGCTTTTTGAGTATGTGAGTGATGAATAGTGAAGGATAGCAGTAAAATGTCTTTTTGCAATCACCTTTAAAATTAGTTTGTTAATAAGAAAAATCACAAGTTTTACTCCTCAACGCATATATACTGGCAAAAGTAAAGCACATCTCACCTCTAGATGCGTCTAAAGTACTTTGTTCTCTTCTCGCTTTCATTTACTCTCTTTTTCTCACACAAACATGTTTCCCCTCTGTACACAATGTTCTATAGCAGAACCCTAGAAATTCTGTACCACTTTCATCTTACACACTCATCACACACACACCCCCCCATACACACACACACACAATCCACTTTTTCACAGTTATATTCTACTCCTCCTCTAAACAAAAGCAGTGCTGATCTGAGTTAGTGCTGACAATGAAGAAAACCGCTCCTCCAAGACTTACAGAGCAGTTACCCAGGACAAACTCAGCAGTCAGCCAGACACACATACACACACATGCACACACACACGCACGTGCACGTACATACAAATTATTCTGTACAAAATAATTGAACATTAATATTTGTTAAAGGAATAGTACAATTACAGATCTAACTTAGTTTTCCACTTCCAGATGTGGTCATGAGTGTCATGAGTTCATATTTTGCTTCTTCAGTTTAGCTTTTGGAGCTGTGACCTTAATGTCGCTAAGTTCAAGTTTTATTGTCATATACAAGCAACATCGTTACCAGCAATGAAACAAATGAAATGAAATAATAAATACAAATTAAAGAAGCAAAACCTGAGCACCAAACATGCTGACTTTATATGAGTTAAGTGGATACTAGATACATGAGGAACTGCGTGATGTGGGTGATGGCAAACTGCGCTTTAATGTAAAAATAGTGCAAAGCTCTGATTACATTTACATTTTCCATTTTATTCATTTGGCTGACGCTTTTATCCAAAGCGACTTCCAGGACAGAGAAAACATTGACTTGCTTGTTGACATGAGAATATTTGGAGGCAGATTTTGTGTTGCATATATTTTTTTGGCCATAACCTTGGAAATATATTCCAAAAGACTGCAGTAACCTGTTACCATGACAACCCTGATTTAACACCTGGGCTACTAGGTAAGCTGGGGCAGCAACATACACTCACTCATACACACCACAAATGGCAGTGCTAATGGGCCTTTTAACAAGGCAGGGGAAAAATAACATGATGTCAAAGGCCACCATAAACACATCTCACACAAAAAGCACAAATGGAAAACACGTACACATACACACCTGATTTAGCTCTTCTTTGCTGTGGAGTCCCTCTAGAATTCTTCTGTACTTCCTCTCTCTGTACTTCCTGCGGTGAAAGGTCGCACGCTGCTCCGGTGTTGCCCCCATGTGAAGCTCCTCTTCCAGTGGAAGATTGGCGGCCCAAAAACTGTTGGCATTCTCATTTCCAACTGCTAAAAACAGCTTGAGAGAGAAGGAGAAGATCAGATTCAGCAGCGGTTCATGAGTTACTCATGTAAGAGGGAAGGTAATATTATTTTAGTATACATAGTAGTTACCTCCACCAGCTCGTTCGTCCAGATACTGCTGTCTAGCTTTAAACTCCTGACCTGAGAGATGCCGCAGCCCAAAAAGCGGTGCTGACCTAAAGGAAGTGTACACACATATGGTCAAGGCTGTAAAAAAACCCCACACATCTCATTTGATGGTAACATGGTTTAAAGGAAAAAGAACATTTAAAAAATGACAGATGTAAAAAGCTCTATAAATAAAATGGAAATGGGGGGTTGGGACTGATGGCAGTAATTGTCTCTCTAAAATTCCAATATACGCCTCTGTGTCAATGGTACCATCACACACGTCATAAGTCATACTATGCCGTGAGCCCTGATATACCCACATACCATGACAGATGTTGACTTTTGGATCATCACAGGTAATTTTGAGAGGGAGAACTGTTTTTTCTGTTTTTTCTGAAACTTTTCTTAATACTATGTACTGTAGATAGTGAAAGACCTAAATTCTTTGCAATCCAGTACTGAGAAATGTTCTTTTTGAACAAAAAAATTCTCTCCTGAAGTTTGGCACAAAGTGGTCTTCAATGATCCTTCTTTGTTTGAAATGACTAAATCTCCCATCACCCAATCATGTTATCAGTCCACCTGTTTACTATGAAACGTATACTATTTAAAATTAGTCAAGTGGATATGAATTAATTTAACACATTTATAAGCACTTATAACAAATAAAAGGGGAATAGTTGCTTGTTATCAGAAATATGTATTTGTGATTTATAAAGCTGGCAGAGTTATGCCGACAAACGAAGAAGACTAAAAGACTCTTAACCGGCAAGAATCGAGAAGTATCGGTTTAGATGCCTGTGGGCTCATTATTTGGCAAACAACACAGTTGCCCTTTATTAATATTATAACTACTTATTAATCCTTTTATTGTAAATTTGCACCCGTAGATCAGACAGTCAAGCGCTACTGATATCGTATTGATATTATGCAGTGATGCAAACCAAGATTAACTTCTAACTAATCCTTCTCTCAAAATGCTAAGCTAACTAATGAAACGAATGAAAGACGGTCATGGTCAGTTACCATTATGATAATGTAATCATAAGTAACGTCTCCCCCTGGCTTTCACTTACTGCTAGCCTCATTAACATTTGTGGCTGAAACATTTATTACAGGCAAGTTTATTGCAAACCAACAGCTACACAGGAATAAACTTTCTGTCTTGGTTCCAGAGATTATGTTAGACATATATTACGTAAGCAAATCTTGCAATTCTAAATGATATGGCACCAATTAAGTTATACTTTTGTCCTTAAGAATATATAAATATTTTGCCTTTGATCCAAAAATACAGAATAACGGGCTAAAAATGCATGGCAACCCAGCCAGCTTACAGAGAGAGTCAGCTTCAGTTGAAACTCATTATCACACTAATCCCATCCATTCCAGGCCCTTATTTCTCACAGTCACAGCTCTAATTGCAAATGAAAGGCATGAAAAAGGCATTAATTGCTAATGAATCATGAGTAATTAATTGTGTTTGTTGGTCTCAGTGTTTGTTTAGCTGAACTTGAGGCGTCATCGCCGTTGTTTATGAGAGAAACAGATGAATTAAACATTGAGAGGAACACATATGAATATGGATTAAGAGATCCTCTTGTGTAATTAGTGGTAATGTAGAACTCATTCGCCATCAAAGATTGTTATAGCTGTCCAAAACCTGATGTGACTGAGGAGTGCACTTGTGCGGTGTACACTTGGTTATGATTTCAATCAAGCTTTTCTATAAACAGTGATAGGTGACTTCTCACTCACGCCAAATGTACTTTGTTATTTAGCATCTTAATAAACACAGAAACATAGAACAGCATGCAAATAAAGGAGAACAGTACGTCACAGACACCGCATTATTCTGTGCGCTTAACACTAACATCACTTAATTAAAACATATTTTACACCCTATTAAAAGTATGTCAGTGAACATAAAAATGCAATACAGGTCAGCTGTCCAACAACAGAACACAAGAAAAGAAAGTTTGATAACCGTTGTTTTAGAGAAAAAGGAAGGTAGAAAATATCTATCAGGTGTTTCCTTGTGAACAGGATTTTGTAACAGATAAATGTTCATTATTTTAATGCTGAAGGGAGCTTATTGCAAAGGAAGAAAGAAACGTAAAAGGAAATAAAAAATTAAGAAAGCAAAAAAGACGGAAAAAGAAAAAAAACTGAAAGACAACTAAAAAGAAAGACAGAGAAACAAAAAAAAGAGAGAGAGAGAAAGAAAGAAAGAAAAAAACAAAAAAAAAATCCAATATGTATAATGCACAATTCATTTCTCTTGTTCTCTGCCTTCTTACCTCTTTACCCTCTTGAAACATACTACTACTACTACTACTACTACTATTCAGTCCAGGTTGTACTATTTGTCAAGCACAGTGTTTTGCGCACATGGTGATGTCATCAGGCCCTGTGCTGAAGGCCTTCATTGGCATGATCACAAAGCTCTTTGAACTAAACTATAAAAGTGAACAGTGAGGTACATGTGCAAACAACATGCATGTGTTTAAAGAACATGTTGTGATCTAGTCAATCAGAACAAAATCTCCACCCAAACTGAGCACTAAAGTGTCCTGATGTGTCTTGGACACTGAAGGATTTATTCATTAAGTTGCAAGAGCAGATTATGTGGTTTTAATGTTTCTAATAGTTCTAATTTGATTCTTAATGGAATCATGTCTTTAAGTCCAGGTATGAGAGTAGCGTTAGTGTACTACTAATTCTTTAGTGCAAGTAGTGTGTTCACACTGGCAAGTGAATCAAAACGCAGAGCTCTGTTACCACACTGATCCCATCTGAGGATTATAAAAATGATGTGATAAACAACTGAGAAGTGAAGTGAGGAACATTCAGTGGCTGCAGGCTGCTGTGTTATATGAAGCAGAAGGAGAGAAGCCATCAGAGACCATATAGAATTTCAAATGAGAAAACATAGTTACACATGCAAAACATAGCTACTGATATAACTTAACTCCGGATATGTTTTGTTACTGCTAATTTAGACCGCTGAGTGACATCAGCAAAGTGAAAAGAGCATTCCCTGTGGGACAGTGGCAACAGCAATGCCTGCCCAGAAGGCCACGAGCTTTATTCTCCAGCCCTGGCCTATCTGCTGATAGCTGCCTGCTGCTCCGTGTGTTGTGATGGGTTAGATGTAGAGGTCACATTTTGTTGTGGTGCTCTTTGTGTGATTGAGTGTGTTCATAATGAAAAATAGTCACTTTCCCTTCACTTATTCACACATTGCTAGAACAAAAGAAAAGAAATTGAAACAATACAGCCATCCCTACCTTGTGCTGAAGCCCTTTAGTCCTGGCCCCTACCTTGATGGACGCCACCTGGGCTGGCAATAAAGAGACAGCCCATGCACAATTCTTGGGCAACTTTTTGGGCAGCTCTGCTTCTATTTCATGAGCTATGATTAAATTCTAATCTATTAGATAAATGTTATCATTGAAAAAAACCTGGCTAACATTGTGCTTTGTGCTGCAGGGAGAAATGGGGTCATCCTAACTGCTAAAAAGAACAATGCCAATCAGGCTCTCTTGAACTCCCAGCCATTGATGGCTCCAGCACCACCAGGGATCAAACTCTGAAGCCTAATCTCTCTAATCACTGAAGTCTATGATTAGACAGCGGTGATTCTTTTTTTAAAATGAGTAAAGGAATTTAGGAAAGAACTATATTTAATAAATTCAATGTTCATATACCTGTTTTCCATTTACATATCTTTACATAAATTGGTGCTAAGAAATTCAAGAGGTTATTGCACCTAAACACTTTGCCAAAAGCGTTTATTTAAGTTTAAAGTGTGACTTCCTACTGATACGCATCCTCGATTTAATCTCAAAATAAACTGCCAGTAACAAGATGTCCACATAAAATTCTAAGCCTCTGATAAAGAGAGAAATTGGAACTAAGGAAGCACATTTCACGGTTAAATAGTGAATTCTACAAGTAACTGTGCTGTGACTTTTATTTGAGAATTTTATACTTTTCATGCACCACAGACAGCAAGGAAAAAGCTCCAAGAGTAAGAATGACTAGAAGTGTCAAAAGCTAAAAATCAATGTGTGCTTTATAGATACATGTGCGCATGCTGTAGCAGCACCTTTAGAACATCCTTTATTCTTAGTTTGTAAGAGTGTAATGATTCCCTGAATACATCAAACATTTTGATATGTGGTGTCTCTATTCATTTGCTGATGCACAAAAATCCACCTTACTGAACTTTGTCTGGAGCAAATTAACAATGTTAATGTTTCTATTTTGAGTTGTTTAAAGCTTTCTTATTAGAAAAGTACAATATTTAAAAGAAAAGTTTTGCATTAATAATTTTATAATGCTCTAGCCACATGAGCTCCATGTTAACAGCTTTACCACTAGCTGACATGCTAGCTGTAATACAGCAGTATTTATGACTTGTAATATAGCAGACATTGGTTAGGAGGTTCCATTTCAGTAATTTTAACCTTTATAAATAACCCTTTAATCTTAAGATTAATTCAGCATCTAAATTACTATACAGGCTATGCAGTAATGAAGGCGAGGAACTGAGAGGTGGGCTTACTTACAGACCCTGCGTGTCAAAAGTAATGTTCGGAAAACAGCAGTGAAGCTTGGGTTGTGTGCAGATAGAATAACACTTTATTTAAACATTTTACACTGTATTTATTTTTGTAGTGGTGCACAGTACGGATTTACTCTAAAAGGGTAGAAGAAGAACTGTGTGCGCATGTGTGTGTGAGTGCTCTGTTGAGTGTGTACCTGCACATGCTTTACAGATGACCACTCCGAGGTTGATGGAGGCCCACTCAGGGTTTGGTGCTCGGCAGTCTGCGCAGTTCCTGTTTGACTGGTTGAACCAAACCTTCTCAGCCACTTCATAATTGGACAGCGTCTCCACGATCGATTCCTGCACTGCCTCAATCCACTCCTCGCGCTCACGCTCCGATTCCGCTGTGAAACTGACAATTGATCTTTTTTTAAAACTCTTCGTTATCGATTTGATTTTATGGACCAATTAAAGACGTACAAGGTGCTGGGCGGTTTTTATGTGTGCAGGAGAGAGAGAGAGAGAGAGAAGGAAAGAGAGAGAGAGATACGAAAGGGTAAGGAAACGGTAAGAATAAAGTAGGAGGAAAAAGAAAAAAATAAAGAAAAAAAAAGTAGGTAAAAAAAGAAAAAGGTGGGAAAAGAAGACAATGAATAGTATAAAGAGTATAAATATAAATAGAGGAAAATGAGAAAAAATTAGAGTAGAAGAAAAAAAGAGACACTGACAAAGAAAATGTGCAAAAGAAAAAGAAACCATGAAAGAAACAGAAAGTCAGAGAGACCCGAAGACAGAGAAAGACACAGGGAGGCCAAGAGAGAAAGCCAGAATGAGAGACAGGGAGTGAAAAAAAGAAGAAGAGAAAGAAAACAGACAGATGAGAGGAGAGACAGGTGGAGAAAAACAAATGCAAGTGAAAGCCAGTCAGCACGAGCCTGTCTGTCACAGTGTTTACACTCAGGCAGACAGAGATAGAGCTAAAAGGTAGCAATATCCATCTCTGTGCTACTGTAAATGTCTGTGATGGGGTGTGAATATAAGATAAAGATGGTGGAGAGAATGCATTTGTGTGTGAGTATGTGTGTGTGTGTGTGTGTGTGTGTGTGTGTGTGTGTGTGTACATGGTATGAAAATAAACTTAGAGTAAATGGTTCGGTGGCCTCACTCTGCTCTCCATTGTGAAGAGCCATATTCTTTCAACTTGTGCTTTCTTCGTAACTCGTAGCGATCAAAATAAGCTCTAAATAT
Source organism: Arnoldichthys spilopterus (assembly GCA_037974385.1). Taxonomy (NCBI): domain Eukaryota; kingdom Metazoa; phylum Chordata; class Actinopteri; order Characiformes; family Lepidarchidae; genus Arnoldichthys; species Arnoldichthys spilopterus. The sequence goes on along the minus strand of JBBPDA010000013.1, from coordinate 8,384,330 downwards.
ACAATCCAGTAAACACTCAGCATCCAAAATCAATCGCAGTTACGGGACCCTCCACGGCCATTACTTTTAATGAATCCAAGAGATCAGGTTTGTTTTTGATGCTTCATTTTAGCAAGAAATTCCAATTATGTTGACAACGCTGACGCTAAACACCAGAGACGAAGGCCCCCATGTTTATCAAGCAAATACAAACAGATCAATATGTCCTACAGTCCACAAAAGACAGAGACAAAAAACAGCCTTAACCAGTGCAGCTCTGCCTAAGCCAGACAGAAAAGGAAGGCATCCTTTAGGGCCATATTGAACGGCTATAAAAGGGTCATTAAAGAAACAAACATCCAAACATCATGGATTGGAATGCTGCTTTTTCAGAGATGGCTGTTTGTGTGGGGTCGAAGGTCATCAGACACATAACTGTGCAAGCACTTTAGCAGCACTGCAGTTAAAAAAAAAATAAAATAAGAAGGAGAGGTACACGGAAGGAAAGAAAACAGATCAATAATGAGTGAAAGTGGCTCAGATTGTCATATCAGAGAAGCAGAACGGTAATGAGCAAGAGCCTGTTTGAGGGGGCGGGGGTGGTGGAGGGGGACGGCACAGCAGGGGTGTGACTATGCGAAGTGATACCAAAACAAAGTGTAAAAAGATCAGAAGTGTTTCATCTGGCATTAATAAATCTTGCACTATCAGGTTCAGCAATCACATAGTCAGACAAAGAGAGCTTCAAAGCCTTTTATTCATTCCTCATAGAAAGAAAATATTTCAGATCCTTTTAATCATACTTTCAGTTTAAACCCATGTTTTACGAGTAGATCGTTTAAACAAAAGGGAGGCATCCTGACCTTGGGATGCTTAAATAAACTAAAATACGCACTGTCGCACTTATCCACAAACTTCTTCCCCCATGCAGATGAGCCACAAATAGGAGTTGAGGCCTAGCTCATGAGACCCACACTGATTACCTCAAGAAAGCCCAACCCACAGCTCCTAAAGCAATGCAGTGAAAGTACAGCCAGTTTTAATGCTGGAGTGTGCAATAAGGCCCGGTCCACATGGGACATTCAAATCTTGTATAAATGAATGTGCTCTGAGCTCCTAAACATTTTATTGTGGCGTTTGATTGACTTTAGTATGACTCTGCATTCCTGTTTGTTTGCCTCTGTTCAACTACAACCTGCAGCCCAGACTGTAATTCTGTGGGTTTACCTGTGAGGGCGGTAATCAAACAGTTTTTTTAACCTGTGATATTTGAGGTTCATTCCTCACTGTATTAGTGAAATACAGATCAGTTTATCTTTATTAGACCTGAACCTTCCCATTCTTGTTTTAAAAAATTCTCCTGATATTATCAGCGCTACTGGGTCCACCCTCATACTGAGGAATCATTGGATGGCTATGGTCCTTCAGAGCGCTAAGCTAACAGCATGCAAACACAATAAAGGTATTTTCTTTGAGCTTAACGGGGAAAAAAGCTGCATGCTACGTCAGGTACTTTTTTTTTTGTTTTAAACACAATCACCCCCTTGCACCATCAAAAAAAGTTGAAAACTAACTTCCTACCCAGTTTGAAGAAAGTAAATAAATGTAGGAGTTTATGTTTGTCTGCAGTCACACATTGCTAGTATATGGAGAGAAAGGCCAAAAAAAAAAACATTCTGCAGATCCACAGGGCTTGTCTTTAAGCTGAAATATTTATGCACAGATCTTCTGTAAAACTTGGACTTACATAGCAAAAAAAAGCTATCCAAAGCTTCCAATATTTGGTTGTAGACTAAAGCTGAGTAGCATTAAACCAAGAGTGCCTGATGCTACCTTAACATCAGAAATTCCATAAGGATAAGGGATAAATATCATAAAAAATCTGAGATATCCCTTCCTTCATGCTGGAGCATTTTCACAGCTTTCAGAAGGCCTGTAATGCTCTGTGACCAAGGTTCTCAACTCCAGACCTGACGTAACTGTAACTAACCTAACTGTAACTAGCGCTATATGAATAGTGTACCCACAAGCATCATCACATGAGTTTTTATCTAAACTATTTTCTTGTGCATGTTGTACATGCAGAACTACCTACAGTGTTGAACAGTGATGCTATTAAAAATACATTGAGAAAATTGTTTTGTTTAGCTCTAAACTAAAATAAACAGCTTCTAACTCTACAAAGCTGAATAACTTCCAAACTCTTTGAATAAATTCCAAGAGCAATTTGAGCAAATAAAATCTGCAGGCTGTTACCTTGAGGTAAAAATATGTTTAGTGAGTTTCATGGGTATAAGCATAGAGTAAACTGATGTTAAAGAAGTTGGCTAAGAGGCTTATGACAGTTTGAAGGTCATTTTAAAAGGTGTCTTTTATTCATGTAACCGAGATTTACCTGCCTTTTAAATCTCAAAGAGTTGACAGTTTGTGTACTGTATGTACTTAAAGTTATAAGCCAGACATAAACACATGGATGCGCTCACCAGAAGGATTTGAAAGGCGTGTTGATCTCAAAGCTTCTTCGATCCACATGTTTGACACAAGCAGCAGTCAGTTCTACTACAGCAATGGCCAGTCCAGTGTTAAAGTCCTGCAATCAATCAATCGATCAATCAATAAATACATACAATACAAACAATAATAATAGTAATGTATTAGATGTATGGGCTCAATGTCTAAGGCATATATAATGTTGCTCATCCAAAAAAGAAAAAATAAGAAGAACTAACCATAAACAGAATCTTACACTGATAATAAGCAGAACTTAGTATGTCATTACCAGCATTTGCGTTGTAATTAATGACATTACAGTTGAAAATAACCAATAACTTGCCCCATCTTTGCTTCACTGTTTCCAGCAAGTACTGCAGCCTATAGCATACAAGGTTTTGCTGTTTTTACACTCACTGCACCTAATTAATGGTAATTGGTAGTGACCTCAGCCACAACAAGGTGTTAAATACTCTTTATTGGTCCATTCACGGTTTCCACATTTTGCTGAGCTGAACAGTTTGTGGTAGGTATGTTTACTTGAAGCCCAAGCATCTATAATTTACACCTGCATTACAGCCGCAGCTATAGTAATATCACAACAGAGGTTTGTTCTTTGTGCTTTATTACACTATGCAGTGTTGGAAAAAAAACTAGAATGCAAGAACAAGATAAAAGGCACATGTAAGACACTGAAGACTTGAACATCAATATGTGGGATTTATATCATTTTATAATTCACATCAGTTGAAAAAAAAGTTTGAAAATGAAAATACATATGAACTAAAGACGATGGCCGGTGGTGTACTATGCCATTATGCAAGTCCCAAAACGTGTTCTGGATCGGTGTTATTTCCCTTACATTCACAGAACAAACATTCCGTAATTTGGAAACACACACATGGTAAAAAAATATTCCTTTGAAAACCGTGATTTAGCCTCGAGTTTGGTGGCGTGCAGTGCTAAAATTTAACCCTGCATACACTTGAGTCAATGCCTTTGGTTCTTTAAACAGGTAGCGGAGTGGAGGATCAATGCGGTGTGCTAAAAAGAGGCCGCACAGTGGCTGCTTTTGTTTGTTTGCCATGACTTTGGTTCCCTCAGGGAGGTGCGGGGGTGACCTCTGCTCAGGGCAGGGCTGCTGCCTCCCCAAGGAGAGGGAGAGAGAGCAAGAGAGAGTGAAAGAGAACACGAAAGAGAGAGAGAGCATGAGAGAGAGGAAAAAAAAGAATGCAGCTGCAAGCTCGTTCATCTTGTTAAATTAAATACTCCACTCCACTGAACATGAACAGAGTCACCCACTTCACTCTTTCGCTCGCTCCCTCCCTCGCTCTCCATCGCATGCTCTTTCACCTTCTCTTCATTCCTCAATTCGTGTCGCTGTCTTCACCTCCCTCTACATTCTCTCGATCATTGTCTCTCTCCATCTAACTCCCCGTCCCACCTCTCGCCTTTTCTCGCACCGTGTGACCACCATTTGGCAAGGAGAGGGGATTTAAACAAAAACAATATAATCAATTTCCATTTCTTCCACTTAATACAGCTCAACCTCCACTTTTCTCTCTCTCAATCAGCTGACGAAGAGAAATTTCCTAGGAAAATGAAGACAAAAGACCTCCGTTTACACTAATGCTAAAGTAATGAAAGAAAAAGATGATAAACAGTGAGGGGGATGTGCCTGTGCATGCATGAATGTGAGAACGAGACGTGCCTAACGTAAAATCAAATCACTCTACTCCAAGTGGTGCAACTGTCTAAGCCCCATCATTGGGAGATTGTGAGTTTGATCTCTGGTGATGTGACCGCCATCCTTGGCCAAGAGTCCAAGAGAGTACAACTGGCTTTGCTTTCTCTGGAAGTGTAGCATGGCCCTCCCTCTCCTTATTTATCACTTATCATGATGCTTGCCAGCATAGGCATCAATTAGATGACATAACAGACTGAGGCTTAGTGCTGTCCTCAAGGCACACTGCACTGTGTAATGATGTTGTCTAATGGCAAGTTTACACTATACAGTTTTAGCCCTGATATTTCATGTGCCGAAATGTTTGGAGATTCTTAAATAAGCTTTCCAAGAGTTTTCCTGAGACACTGGAAAATCACACATGCACCCATCAGTTCAGAAATACAAAAGGCTAATGACTGACTCTGCTTCATATAAGATTATGTTGGCCTGGATCGGAGCTGGACAGGGATGTGGTATATGTAGTTTTGGTTCATTTGATATCTTACTATAAACTTTAGAAAGTTTAGAAAGTTATATTTTGTAAAATGCAATAACAAAACTAAAATGTGTACATTTTCCTAAACATTTACCTGACAAAAACGTAGAAAGGAAAGATATCTGATGGTTTGGCTGACCAACATCAATGTACTATATAAGTTTTGAATTTGAGGCCTACAACACACTTAAAAACCAGGACAATACGGTAAAAAAAAGTACAAAAAATTCTCAAGATACACCATTCTAAAAACATTCCACAATTGATTCAAGATTTAAGATTCTAGAGTTTTTTGTCATGTGCACAGTAGAATAATGAAATGAAATTCTTACTTTGCTAATCCTCCATTGCCAAAATTGAAACATTAAAAACATTTAGTTAAAAAGCAAAGCTAACACTAAGTTACTAAGTAATAACATAACACAGAGTTGAATAGAGCCACATACAGGTTACAGATCTACACAGTGGATAATAGCCAGTAGTAGGGCAGCATTAAGAAAGTGCAATGTGCATTATTGCACTATGAACTAGTAACAGGTGAGGGTATTATGATTGATTGCAAAGACTAAGCATTTAGTTGATGCTTTTTAATAAACAAAGATTAGTCATGGCTCACCACTTTGTGCCAAACTCCATTAGAAAGAACATCTTTCAATGCAAGAACACAAATAATGTAGGTCTTTCACCATCAGTATTACATACCATTATAAAAGATTCAGGGAGTCTGTAGAAAACTCAGTCCGGGTAGGGCAAGGACAGAAACCACTGCTGAATGTCAGTGACTCTCGAGACCTCAAAAAGCACTGCACAAGAAGCCATCGTGCTGCGGTGATAATTATTGACACATGGGCAAAAGTGGAACATCCAGACTGGCTATATAGAGACATGCCTCTGTCCCAACTGTGTTTAAGTGTGTTTTGTCAATTAAAGGATGAACACAGTTAACAAGTTAAAAAGAACTATTTTACTGCATTCTAACAAATACGCATTTTTTTTTCCTAAAACATTGTTTGAAGACCAAACAATGGTCAAGGTGGAGATTCCTCCTGGTAAAAGATCTTTTATTCTGCAACCCGCTGTTGCTGATGAGTCTTGTAGGGAGCAAACCACAATGATTTCAAAATAGTGAGGACTTTTCCTTAACTATTCAAAAATTCCTGATTACAATAGAGCAAGTTGTGTAGTGTGAACAGTACTGCGATCTGACGATTCTGAATCTAATGTGGTGTGTCTGTGGCTTTAGCAGCAGTTCAAAAATATGTGGCTGGCTTCAAATAACTCAGAGGAAGCACATGAGAACACCCACACTCCCAGTGTTGGTGTTATCCTGTAATCTGGGAGATCAGTTTAGTCAAATAGAAAAAGAAAGTACACCCTTACACTACGAAAGTCCATAAAATGTGAATCAGGTGTTCCAGATTAGGCCTTTTTTAAGCCGGACATATTGGGAATGATGTTCTTTTTGCAATTGGAGTGTGTGGTGTCATCATAGCAGGATCTAAAGAGCTCTCCAAGGCCTTCAAAAAGATTGTGAACGCCTATGAGTATTGCAAGGAACTTAAAAAGTCTAAATTATTTAAAATAAATCTCTGGTGTAGATTTCAAACACCTATCAATTTGTCCAGGAGCAGCTGCTCGGTGAATTCAGCCAGAGAGCAGATAGCTTGATGTGAAAAGAACCATAATGATTGGTCTCCACAAATTACAAAATTTCATAACAGTCCTTGCAGCTGCTGGTGGAAAAGTACATACGTTTACAATTAAAATAGATTGTACAAGTTTAATGTGCATGGGAGGCATGTCAGAAAAAAAACATTGCTCTCCAAGAAGAATTAGAGCAAGACTACGGTTTGCTAAAGAACATACAGGCAAAGACCAGGCCTTCTGGAATAATGTAGTGTTTTTTTGCCACAGTAACAGTATACACGTATTGTGTGGACCAAAGACAGCTTTTCAAATGAAGAACCCCATATCAGCTATGAAGCATGGTGGTGGAAATGTTTTGATTTGGGCTTGCTTTGCTGCCTCAGAGATTGTACAGCGTAAAGTCATTGATTTAACTATGAGAGAATGTGAGGCCATCGGTCCAAAAGTTAGACAAAAGGTGGACCTTTCATGATGAGCCTAAGTGCAGTACATGCAAGAAAATGCCAAATCATCTGGAACTCAATTAAAAATTACAGCTGATGTCAGAGACAGGTGGACAATTATGCAAAACACTTATGCAAAAGAATTATTTTCTGCTAAAGGGGGCAATACAAGCTAGTGAGGCTAGGGTGTAATAGCGTTCTCCACAGAAGAATATCATATTTGTTTATTTTTATGATGAATACATGATTGAAATAGCAACTTTTCCTTTGTGGCTTTGTTTAAATATGTCATCCTTATCTTCAGTCACTGTATTAAAGAGGGTGAAATGTTTGCTTGTTGTGATATGTTGGGGGAAAAAAATTCCATTGGGTACTTTGGGTATTTATTTTTTACATGACTGTACCGATCATGCTCTCAGTATTTTTCTGAGAACAAATAACAGCATACTGCCCAGAGAAGTATGAAACGTATTCAATCAGAACACTCAATAGACTTTTCACAAATAAAAATATTCAACAGTTGCAGCATTACTCAAAAGCAGTGTTGGGGAAGCACTGTACAGGGCAATCGTGTACAGTTAATTACTTAAGTGTATTTGCTTTACTCATGTTTCTAAACAAATAAATTTAATTACATAGTTAGAATCTATTTTATTTGTGTATTTCGAATGCACATGACTTTATATGTAATTTGTATACACACATACTACAGCCTGAGACTTGGAATGTGCATGTGACTAGCACAAAATGAGTGCAACAACTTTTCACTGCTGTAAACTTTATGAGCAATACATGAAACCAGACTGCATGCTAATATGATCCTCAAGGGGTAAAGCTCCCTGTGCTAAAGAAGAGAGGAACACCTCATCGATACAGGCCAGACCTGACTTTCATTCACAAACAGAACCCTGTAAGGTGCACGGAACTTTATTCATAAGGATTCAGTCGTGAGGGATTATTTTTCCAAGTTACTATCCCACCACTGCTTGTGAGCAACTATACAGGCCTATGTCGGGCATTGTAAGGTATAATATATGCCATATACCACGGTTATAAACTTATTCTGAATAATGAATTCATAGGAAATGTCACTGATGACTTATGTGTGACTACAAACACTATGTGTGTGTGCGCCAAGTTTTTACTTGTTTGCCATTATACAAGGCAGTGCTTGGGCTGACTTGCTTTATGCACAGTGGGAACCCGAGCATGAAAGTATTTCCTTTCTATACTTTTCCTTCACAGACACATCACAGTGCTCATCCTTATTCCCTTACATTTGCACAAATAAGACAGCAGAAAGAGGTGCTTGAATAGGGGAATATGATAAATACACTGCTGAACTAAAAAGCTACCTGGTCTGTTTTGCAGAGCCTGACTTTGGTTCCCGTGAGGCTGAGGTACACTCTGCCTTTGTGGCCACGCAGCTCCACGTAGCTGCTCTTGCTGGAGCTGTGTTTGCAGGGCTTGTGGGAAACAGGGGAGCGGGACTTCAGAGCAGACTGCAGAACCTCCAGCCAATCCTGACGCTCTCCTGAGGGGGTGACACACGGGAGGAAAAGCAGTTAGGAGTGTGTGTGTGTGTGTGTGTGTGTGTGTGGGTAAGCATGCATCAGAGAGAAAGAGAAAGAAAGAAAGAGGTGGAGACTGAGCAAGCTAGATTATACTGGGTCTCAAGCTCCCCAGTGAACAGGACGTGAGCGCATACATGTGTAAATATAGTATGTGCTTTTTTTATGCACATTTCCTCCAGTATTTGTAGCAAGAGACCTAGAGTCATGGGAATTTAATGGAGGGGAAGAGGCCTAATAATGCAGGCATACTTTGGTAAACTTTAAAATCTGCGAACGAAGCTTGCATGCGAAAGCCCTCATGTCTCATTGGCTAGTATGCGAGTGTGTGTCTGTGGATTGGTAACGGGTAGCAAAAGGGGTCCCTTGAGGCAGGTTTAAATGGTACCACAGGGGCTTCCACACACGCTAGCCAAGAAATATTAACAGCTGGACACCCCCCATTCTCTGCAGGTCTGCAACACCTGGTATCTGGTGTGCTCATGGAGCGAGGGATGGGAGGGGAGAGAGAGAGAGAGAGAGAGAGAGAGAGATAGATACAGGAGAGATCAGAGAGTGAAATAATGAGAATGGCATAGCATATGACAGCGATTTTCTGGTTTTAATTTTATGCAAACAAGGTGTTTGGTGTCAGACTCTCCAAGTGCAATATTTTTTGGAATAGATTCTTTTTGCTTATTGCCAGCAAAACACGGGTGCACAGTGGCATTTACAAGGACTTTCTCTTGGCAGTAGCTATTGAGAAGAGCACAGAGTTGCAGAGCAGTAGAATCATGTTCTCTGGAGTGAAAGAGCTCCATCAAATACCTGCGGGATGAATTAGAGTGATGTTTGTAATCCAGAACGAATCATTGTACATCAGTGCCTGACCTAACTAATACTCTTGTGGGTAAATGCAATAAAGTCCTTGCAGCAATGGTCTAACATCTAGTTACTGCAGCAAAAAAAGGAGGGGGGCAAAATGCTTACTAATACCTTTGGTTTTGGGAGAAAAAAAAAAATTGGACAAGCATGTATCTACAACCTTTAGGGCATTTAGTACTTTTTTTTAAACAATGCACTCTTCAGACACAGACTTATACTCAGTTCACACAAGACACAAGCCTTCACCTCCTCAATCATTTTACAGCATCGGTTTTGGAGAGAGTTCACAGTTAGCGTATGGAGTTAGGTTTCCAGTGAGAATATATGGGAAGAAACTTCCATCTCTCACTGGATGCTCTGTATATGATGATTTTCAAAGTCTGGGCCTGTTTTCTTCTCAATAAGAAAGCAGTATGAAATACAGCTCACACCCTGATACGTTCAGCTCCATACATCACTGAACTGCGCTGTACTGGATGACCCCACTAGACCCCAAGCACACTAATCTTTTATTAAACCTCAAGCAGACAGCAAGGCCCAAAACGCACAAACGCAAACACACACTATAAAAGACAATCATAAACACACATGCACATGGTTAAAGATGTGGTTTTGAGTATCTTACTTATATTCCAAAATAAACAGTAATAAAAAGTAATTAATTCTAGAATCTGTGATATGTTAATTCATGCTAACCTTTATTAAACTGACAAGAGAACAAAGAAAGATTTTCAATACTTTTACTGACCAACTTAATTGCATTTTTTAAATATACACACATTTACAATTTGATGGCAGCAACATACACAGCTAAAGTTGGGAACAAGGTAAAATAATATTGAAAAGTGCACAGAATATTCAAGTAAAACTGGTTAAAAAACCTCACATTAAACAGGGTAATTGGTAGCAGGGGTGGTATCATGACTGAGTAAAGAAAGTAGCATACATCAAACACTTGTGAGCAAGGATGGATCTTGACTCATACTTTGTGCCAAAATCTGGTGGAATTTAGTTCAAAAGGAACATTTCTCAGTGCAGGATTGTAGAGAATATAAAACGGAACATCTACAGAACATAATATTATGAAAAGATTCCGAGTATCATCTTAATGTCTACAGGCCAAGGTCAGACTGTTAAATGCATGTGATCTTTAAGCCCTCAGCATCTCAGAGTACCTATAAATAGAGCAATCACTTAACACAGTCTGTTGTGCATCCATATTTACAACTTGAAACTGCATTACGCAAAAACGAAAATCACGCATCACCTCTATGCAGAAATGCCATTAAGTTCTCTGGGTCCAAGTTTATCTCTGATAGACCAAAAGAACGTAAAACTTTTGCTATCAGCAAAAGATGTAAAAGCCAGTATCTGTTGGTGGTATGGGGGTGGACAACAGGACAATGCCAAGCCATATTCTGCCCAAGCTACAATATATACAAATAAAATATTAAATGGGCTATAACTTTAGTAAAAGAAATATTTTCATATTTCCCCAATGTGTTAAACTTTTGACTTTTGATATGATTGTTAACACCAAAATATGTATCGCTATTTGTCGCTTTTTTTTTATTAAGAAAATACTAGATACTGTTCAGACTACAGCAAAAATTCATACAAATTTTCATTTTTATTCTCTAAAATAAAAAGAAATGAATAAAATAGTTACATTAACTTACACTATATACATTATTAAATCACCCACAAGCAATGTGAATATACAGAAAATTGGCAAACCAGGTTCAGGCAGGTGTGTCTGGGTGCATGTGCGTATATGTGATTCACTGGGAACCAGCCAACACAATATGACTCACCTGTAATTCTGGCCACTTTTTTTTTTTTTTTTTTTTTTTTTTTTTTTAAACTTAAAGCTTATTTTACTCCCTCTACACAAATGTTTTGCAGTCGCAATACTCTAACAACACTATAAAGTTTGCTTTCTCCCAGTCGACGTTCACCTGGGGAGACCTCCACACCTGCAGCCTGGCGAGAAACGAAAAACACTGCACAGCTGTGTATGCTCCCAAACACAAACTCATACACACACATATTCCTACGCAGCTAAATTATTCACCATGTGCTCTCTCTGCCTCTCTTACTACTCAGTCATAGCCCCTTTCCTTTCTCTCTGCCCACCTCTAGCCCTTACAGCCGCTTGTTGCACTCTCTCTCTCTCTCTCGTGTTTGTCTTAAGATTGATGACTCTCTCAGTCTGGTATAAAACTGTTTAAAGATGCATGAGCTGACCAGGCCGCCTCTCCATGACACACACTGCTGCTAAAGAAAGAAGGAAGTCCAGCCAAATACACTTCTAGACTTATGGAGGGGCTTAAGACACACACAGAGAGACAGACAGACAGACAGACAGACAGACAGACAGACAGACAGAGAGAGAGAGAGAGAGAGAGAGAGAGAGAGA
>JBBPDA010000013.1:8349278-8362468 GCA_037974385.1 Arnoldichthys spilopterus | reverse complement strand
TGGGTTAAATGCAGAGGTCACATTTCGTTGTGGTGCTTGAGTGTGTTCACAATGACAAAGAGTCACTTTCACTTTTGGTGGACAGTGGTGGCCTAGTGTCTATGGCTTTGTGTCTATGGCTGCCCACTGCTCAAGTGTGTTTGCTCACCATGTGTGCACATTGTTTTGGATGGGTTAAATGTAGAGAATAATTTTCCTTCGGGGATTAATAGATGATAATTAAATTAAGCAGATTTTACACATATCCGCCTATTCAGGTTAACAACTATCTGCTTTGGAGTTACAAGCAGTGTTCCTGCCTGGACTGCTATTTAAATGAGGCACAACACAGGGCAGGCAATCAAAAAAGAGACTTTTTACATATTTCAGTCTTAAGGGCACAACAAAACATCTATGGTGGTGCAGAAAAAAAAAAAAGTAAATGTAGTGTAAAAAAAGTGGGCATTGGGGAAAAGAGTACAAAAAAAAATGGGGGATATTAAGCAATTCTCCTCCTTCTTTAAAAACAATTTATATTTCTGACACACAATGTTTTGTTAGAACAGCCAAAAAAAGAAAATCAGCCAGGCTTATTCCTCACCCTTGAGGAGACAGCTTGTCCAGCCAGCCCATTTTGACAGAACCTTTGGGGCCTCTGAAGAAGCAGGCGTATGGTGAGATGACTGTTTCACTGTGAATAGGAAGGGTGTGCCTCACAAGTCCAGAAAGCACATCAACTTGCTCAGGGTAGATGGCACTCATGTCCACTTGTGGCTGAGTTCCAGTCAAGTGTGGTGGCAGCTGTGGGAGGGGCTTAGAGGTGGGTGAAGTCTGTGGGAGAGACTTATGCGACACAGCTGTATTTGATAAACTTTCATTGGCCAACTCTTGACTCTGTAAGCATGGCTGAATCAGAGAATAATCATCATCGGGGGCAGCAGTGGCGCACTGCCGTGAGAAGTCGCGTCTGTTCTTGCTCTGCGTCACCTTCAGTTTCTGCTTGCTCTGATGCTTCCTGTAAATGTTAAATGAGTAGAGGGGAAGCGTGAGCATGTGTGTGTTTGTTGTAGTGTAAACTCAATGAGGTTTACTGGTGAGTGAGTGAGATTAATGCATAAAATCATAACACAGTCATAAAAGGAATATGAATTTAAACAAAAAGTATCCAGGGGATCACTTGCACACTGCAGCTTTTGCTACATGTTAAGTGGCTATTTAAAAGTTCTTATCACTTAACATCTCAGAATGAATAAAGTGCTAAAAATGTGGTTAACAGTCATGAGTTAAAAGTGCCAAACAGCCATGTGTGCACTACCTCAGCTTCTTCTGTTTCAGCTTCTCCTTTATTTCTTGTCTATACATTTCATTTGCACCCATGCCCTTTGAGTAAAAAGAAAAATACATTGATCATACAACATCATAAGTTAGGGCACCACGGTATCATATACAAATGCTGCCGGAACATTCGTAAACAGAAATGATCTAAAAGGGTTCGCAGTGACATTTGCAGCTAATGTCAAAACATTACTGAAACTACTGACACCAATTAAATATAAGGAACTGAGTATGAATGCAATGGGAAAAAGACAAGGCAGCGCCGAACACCTGAAAGCCAATGAAGACTTTTTTCTGAAGCTAGTAAGTATTAAGTAGTAAAAGGGTATACGAACACACCAAGAGGACAACAGATCAAGATACCGGTTTAAGGCAAGACATAACAGTTCAATGGCAAATAAATAAATCTTTGGCTGTTCAATACTCATTTATTCTTCATATTTTTTCTACTTGAAAGTTGTTTAAACAAATACTGATTAGATATTCAAAAACATTATCTACCTTTAAGCCCATATTTTTGGAAAAACAAAAATCCAGCTTTCTGTTGGTGTTAACATGTTTTTTCCATTGTGAAGACACACAACAGAGAAAGGATTTTATAAAAGGAATTATTATAATCCCATTGTTTGAAGAAAACACTAATACACCGTTATTACAAAATGTGTTTTAGATCATTCTGTAGCATAAATGCAAACATGAGCAATATATTCGAAAATCCTTTAGTAAAATCCTTCAAAACATGGTTGTAAATGAACTGAGAGGTCTAGAGGGGGAATGTAGAGAAAATCTGATTTAGACAAAATCAGCTTTAAGACTGGACTTCTAAACTGCATTACTTAGATCTCAGATAGCATGCACCATGGGTGTGAATGTGGTCATTTTTAGACCTATGAATATTTCACTTCTATTGTACAAGAAATAAGCTTAGGAGCTTAGCCTTCAATAAAGTCACTTAAATTTTGAAAATATAGTAAGAAAGTGCGTTATAATATGTAAAACATAACTGTAGTTTCTAATAATCATCATTGCTTCCAGTAGTGGCTTTTCTTTAATGGGAAAGTCAATATTTAGCAACAATATTCTAAAACAAAAGAGCAAATTTCAGTGGCACTGTCCAGCCACGGAATCAAGTGAAATTACACTAATGCAGTTCAAATTAAAGCAATGTTACTAGACCCACTGAGCTATTAACACAATGTTTGGTGCATTCAAGTCACTTACTAGTTTGTCTTCTGCATTATTGTTGTTGTAGAGGTAAAGTTCACCATAGGGACTGATGGGGGCCATTGTCATTTGAAAAGGAGCTGAAACACATATGCAAACAGATTAGTGATAATCTCCATTAAAAGTAACAGTATTTTATTACTAAACCTAAGTTAATTCCTCTCCCTCGTTCTCTATCTTCTCTCTCAAACAGATCATGTATAAGATGAATTCATGAACATGTGAGTGCAAATCAAAATATGAATTGAATTGGAAGGGAACAGGAAAATGAAAAGAGGAGAGGAAGAAAAAGGAGAAGTGGGAGGAGACAGAGAACGAGAACATATCGAAAGTCTTGCAGAGAGGCTGCAACTTGGGTGACTGGTTGTCAAGGTGACAAATGACCACCATATCTCCACGGTGATAGTAAGGGGCAGCAGAAATTCCAGACCACTCCCTCTAGACGGACACGAACATAGATATACAACTAATAGACAGGACCCCACTGCTAGATAAGGGCAGACCAGAGGGGGTCTGATCTAGACTGCAGTATGTTATCTACGACAGACACTGTATCAGATCACTTAGCCCAGTGGCACAGGAGTCATTTTAGATCGGTGTCATCATTTATCATTATCTGCAGTTGACCTTCCATCTGCACGCTACGCTCTCTCTTTTACTTCTCCCTTCCATTTCTCCCTTTCTCTGAATTGCATGTACTGTCTACACTGCAATATATTGTTTTATCATCAGGGGTGAAGGAATGCACACTTTCAGGTTCAAAACAGAGGTTACGGTCACAAATATGTTGAAATGCTGCTTAAAATATTTGATTGAAAAGAGAATAAATACTATTTATCAAATGTAGAAATTGAGAAGATGTACTGTTCTATGGAAAAATATGTGCTCAATTAGAATTTTATGTTAGCGACACATTTAAAAATAGACAGGGGCATGTTTCCCAGTGGGTTGCTTCACTTCTTCTCTTAACAGCACTCTGTATGTACATGTTTGGGTACTGAGAAGACCAAATGCTGGAGTCTTAAAAATAAGATGTTGACCCATCACTGCCCAATACAGAACTTCAGCTGCTCAACAGTTTGGAGTCTCCTTTATGATGTTTTCTGTTTCATGATGCACCATTTTTTTAAGAGCGCCATGTCTGGACAGGCCAGTTCAGCACCCAGACTCTCTCACTAAAGATCTATGCTGTTGTAATATGTGTGTCAGCTTTTTTTAAATGTGTTGTTGCCACTGAAGTCTAAATAAAAACATACTTAGAAAAAAATAAACTATTGCCAATAACTTGCTACAGTGCAGTAAATGGGAAACCACTGAAAGAGACACTAGCAACACACTTTAATACACCCTTTCCAAAAATGTTAGTTAATTTTTTTGTTAATCACAGGCAGTACATGGACAGTCCATCTAATTTCTAATGTTCGATGCTTTAGTCATGCCCACTGCGATCATGTATGAAATCAACTTCATTCATGCAATATCCATAGACAAATACTGGAATTGGTAGGACTAAAGAGAATAGTGATTTTAAACATGGCAATGTCATAGGAGGTCACCTTTTTCACAAGTTGGTTCACAACATTTCGGTCCTGCTAGACCTGCCACTGTTAGTTCGGTTAGTATTGCTTGTGCACTGCAAAACGATATTAATATCGGATTTATATTCTTCTTTTTCAGACAAATATAAAGTTCTCAGGATGGTATACTGCATTCTGACTGTATATAAGTGGGGCGCAAAAGCTCCCTCACCATTCATTCCTATGGGAAAAAGCAGTCGCCACACAAAAATCACAAAGTAGCATAATACAAATATATTAGCAACACCTTATCAATAACTTCACACATCATGGCAACCAGCTAGTAACCTAAAAGGATACCATTGCAATCACCTAGCAACACCCTAGCAAACAATTGTTTAAAGTAAACGCCCTGCTCTAGTTGTGAAATGGAAACATCTAGAAGCAACAACAGCTTAGTTCCAGTAAAAGTAATATTAATACGGCAGCATACAAAGATAATTTATACAGTTCCAACTTTACAATAAATGCTTAGGGGAATGCCCTTGACAGCTTGACTTTGCCGCTATGCACAAAATAAGGTGTTTTGTACTTACTTAGGTTCTCTAGAGAAGAATAGTTCATCTGCTTTTCATCAATATAGTTCATCTTTATATCACAGGTTTCTGTGGGCAGGGATGCTATGTGTATGTGTGTGTAAACCCTGATCAGCGATAAACACCACCTGCCTAATACGAAGTATGTCCCCCTTATGCAACTGAAACAGCTCTGATCGTGCACTGTGTGTTCGGACACCTTTTTATAAGATAAGAGAACCTTTATTAGTCCCACAAGTGGGAAATTTATCAGAGTCAGCCTTTACTTTTTAAACCACAGTTGCTCTTCTGCATGACTGGACTAGCCTTTACCCCCCACAGGCAGTGGTGGTCTAGTGGTTAGGATCTTGCCCTTGTGAACTGAAGGCTGTAGATTGAAGTCCCGGCCCGGGCACCACTGAGGTTCCCTTGAGCAAGGTACCGCCCCGCTACACTGCTCCCCAGGCGCTGTTAATAGCTGCCCACTGCTCCATGTGTGCATGTGCGATGGGTTAAAATGCATTAACTTTCACATCCATCAGTGAACCCAGTCACCGATTCACCAGTTTTCCTTCCTTGAATCATTTTTATCAGATACTAACTACTGCATACCTGTTGTTGGTGTTACGGTTATGGCTGACTGGTGTATTTGTATTAGAAGAACCCAAGTCTGGTTCTAGATTTCTCATTAATAGCCCCGCCCTCACATGAATTTATAAATTTCATCACCAGTACAACTTGCACATCTGGCAGTTCTCTTACACTGTAAGATTCTGGTTTGTATTTAATATTTGTAGCATAACTTTACACACATATGATGAAACAGTTTGCACACACTGTCTGGTCTCCTTTTTGTGGTACAGAGAAAAAAGAAGGTTCGAATAGACTGGCAAAATTTGATCGATACATTAACTGAATGTTCTACTGAAGTTCAAAACTCTTGCAATGCGGTTTATTCCACTGACATTTTTTTGGCAATGACCTCAATCTGACTTTTTATGGCAATGGCCTGTGTACCTTCTTCTAGCAGTGGATCACAGTCCTAATATATACAATTTATTTCTTATTTTTAATGTACTAAAGCATCTTAAACACCACAATGCACATCGTGCACTTTTACAGACCTAAAACTCCAGCCTCTACCCACTTCATCTGTGTCTCTTATACTCCATCCGTCTCCCTCATTTATCATCCTCCAGAGCTTAAGAGGGAACAGGAGACTGTAGCTGTATATTAAAAATATTAACTCACTAAAATACACCAGTCCGCATGCAGACAGCTTCAGTTCAAATTCCCAGTTGCCCCAGCCTCTAAAGCAACTGTCACACACAAACAATTTTGACACGGTTCCTGCAGGAAATGGAGAAAGCCTCTCCCTGTACGTCTGTACACACATCCACACGGCCCAAAACACAGAGACACAAAAGAAGTGTTTCAAAGCCACGCATAACTTTATATAGTTTATTTTTTTAAAGTTTGGCAAACTAGGCCTCTCTGTGCATGAGGAGATGAGAAGCGGTTTCCGCAGAGACAGCGACGGAATTGGCCCTCTCCTCCTCCCATGACATATCCCAAACCATCCCTGTTTTCAGTGGGCTAAACAACGGCACAGCTGAATCATAAAAAGAAATATTTCTTAAATAAAAAGCAAATAAAGCAGAAATAAAAGTTAAGCGTACCTTTCTGTCTGCCGGTTAGGCCACTGGGGGACTCTGCACCACTCTGCTGCTCTGTGCTGGTATTCACATGCACACTCCTGTGGATCAGTGAAAGTTCTGATATTCTTGCACAAAACACACACACACCAGTTTCTTGGTGCCTTTTTGGTTTATATCAGCAGAGTCGTAAAGTGGATAAACAAGTTGCTGACTCTGAAGGAAGTATTTTTCATGTAACCCAAGCTAATAATCAGGTTCTTTAGAGAAAATCACACAAACTCTTGGGAAAAGACAACAAAGACCTCACCGCAGTGTATTCTAATCAAGGACTGTGTAACTCCTACTTAAGCAACTAAAGATAATGTCTATGAACCGTTTGAAAAATATATATAATAATGCGATGAAGGTGCTTAGGAGTAGTATCTGGCATCGAAACAAGATGATGATTATCCCCAAAAGGAAATTTTACCCTCAAAGGAAAACTGAACTGTTCCAGTGGAGCAGTTTGTATAACACAGTGCACACTATAAAGCAATAACTAAAGTGATACAACCGAATAAATAGTGAAAAAATTTCTATGGATGCGTGTAAGTGGTCTGTAGAGTAAAGCATGCACAACCTCATCCTTGCCTGGCAAGAGGGCTTTTAATCATTAATTTAGGATTCTTCATAGCTTATAATCTATTAGTTTTATCTAATGTTGCTTGTGGTGGTGCAGTGGTTAGCACCGTCACCTCCCAGCAAGAAGGTCCTGGGTTTGATCCCCGGCTTGGCCACAGGTGCCTTTCTGTGCAGAGTTTGCAATTTCTCCCCGTGTTCACGTGGGTTTCCTCGAGGTGCTCCCGTTTCCTCCAACTGTCCAAAGGCAATAGGTGTTGAGCGTGTGAGTGTGTGTGTGTGAATGGTTATCTGTCTATGTGTGGCCCTGTGATGGGTTGGCCTCCTGTCCTGACTGTACGCTGCATCTGGCCTGTAGTGAGCTGGGACTGGCTCCGGCTTCCCCACGACCCAAAAAGGAAAAAGCGGTTTGGACAATGAATTAATGTCTTAAAATATGATTTCCAGTTTTAGTTCTCTCTCGCGCTGTGGGTGTGTGGGTGGTGTGTGTTGCTGGGGCCCCATCTTGATATTCACACTTACTTCAGTGTTCTTTTTTCATTTAACTGACTGTGCATATAGCACATGTATGGTTTCGAACTAATTTTTTAAAAAGAAAAAGCTTTTAATTAGAATTATAGA
Organism: Arnoldichthys spilopterus; assembly: GCA_037974385.1. Lineage (NCBI taxonomy): Eukaryota > Metazoa > Chordata > Actinopteri > Characiformes > Lepidarchidae > Arnoldichthys > Arnoldichthys spilopterus. Next base: position 8,354,941 of record JBBPDA010000013.1, on the reverse strand, counting down.
ACTAGCTGGTAATTAGCAAATGCATGTTTATCCTTGCAGCAATGAACCAAAGACATGACATCCCCACATAGAACAGAAAGAGTTGATATAGTTTAGCTGCTCTATGTGGGGATGATCTAGGCCTATCACAGCATTTTAAATGGATGGGGATCAATCAAGAGCAATCAAGAAGATGCTAAGCACTTTGAAAATGTGTCCTTGTTGTTTCGCGGCCAATTTAAGAAACATGGAAAAAAAATTATTATAGGTAAATGTGACTTCTGCTTTCTCAGACATAACATCAGACATACGAGACGTTGAAAATTTTTCTAAAAATAGATAAATATCGGATCGGGACTCGGTTACGTCAGATACTCAATATTAAATGACTTGGATTGGGATTGAGGGTAATAAAAATATGCTCTGGACATCCCTAGTCCTTTGTGTGAAAAATTGCCAGAGTAAACCACTCAAGATGCAAGATTGTTTAGACAATGTTTTACCAGCACAAAAATGCTCACATGCAGGAGCTTGCAGATGACATGAATATAAACAAACTGGCCATCGATTTTAACCTACCAGTCATGCGGCGGTATAACGGTGCGGTCTGGGATTTCTGGCACAGGCCTGTGTCGCAATCTGTAGGAGCGAGTGCGTCCAGTACCTGGAATACTTGAACTGCTCTCGTATATATCATTAACCACCATCTCTCCCTGAAACGCTTCAGGGCCTTCTTCTGATGAGAAGTCTCTTTTCACACCTGAGATATGGTCTGCTCTAGAAGGGATGGGCTCCTCTGAATTCTCCATGTCAGAAGGCAAAGAGTGGGAGGAAAGTGATAGTGATTCGTTGCTGCTATGCAAAGAGGTAGAGCTTGAGCATGAGGAAGCTGCTTTTGGTAGGCTCTTTGGAAGAGTGTGGGGAACAGTTGAATAAAAACCGAAAGGTCCTCTTGAGTCAGGTTTAGTCACGATCTCTTCACAAGTCCTTGCAGGAAGACTCTGTGTTCCAGCCAGATTTTTGTTTTCCCCACTGCTGCTTTTCTGTGGAGCATGGCAACGGACTACTCGCTTGCCATCCATAAGGAAAATGTTTCTGGGAAAGGGTACAGGCTTTCTCCTCCCATCAGTTCCTCCCACGTCGTCATTACCCACCATGAGGACCTCCAGGCTACGGAGGATTCTCCGCCGGTGGCCTGTGGGAAAGTACCCCATGTCCAAGAGTTTGTCCTCAGTCAGGCCCTTGCAGTCTCCCAGGGTGCTGTATCCTGCCTGGGTAAAGCTAGACACATACTGAGGCAAGTGGAGACTGGACAGCCATACAGCAATCTCTTCCCTGGGATCCAAAGGGAAGGAAAGAGGGACACCATCTGAGCCTTCGTTGGCCATGGCACTAACAGCATAGGGTAATGTGTTAGCATTGGGTGTGGACCTGCAAAGGTGGGCCAGATCACATTGCAACTTTCTGCAAGGGAAAAAGAAATAATCACGGTTAAAATCCTGCTGCCACTTACAAATGGCATTATCTAGCCAAACAATGTCTTAAATAATATCATCAACATCAACAACAACAACAACATTTTATGTATAATGCGCTTTTCAAGCCTTCAAAAGCACATACAATCAAAACAGAACACAATATAAATTATAAAAGAATTAACCCTAAAATAAAAAAAATAAAAAAATATATATATGTATATGTAAAACAGATTAAATACATAGAGAAAGTAATAAAATTAAATAAAATCAGGCATAATAAGTATTGAATGTAAAATAAAAATGCACCTTGTGGAGGCATGTAGTTCACACAGTGCTAAATAACTGAAGTATTAACTTTCATTACTTCCACAGAACTGGCTACATTAACCATACATTTGGCTGGCACATCTTTGCTGATTGACTTAATTTCAGACAAATTTACACTTTTGTCCAAACCATTGTTTCAAAAGCTGCATTTTAATATTTACATGTAGAATGGGAGGGATACTGAAAGTTTGGGCCAGACGAGACATGCTCATCAGCTATAATGACCCATGTGCCATTAATAACTTAATAAATCCAGGCAGCTATAAAACAAAGGTAAACAAATATGCTTGGAATCAAAGTAAATCCAACGCTTACACACAAATCAACTAATGTTGGTCTGTATCTCCCTTTATGGTGCCCCCCCAACCTAAAAGTCCCCTGGAGCTGATGCAGATAGCAAAGGCTAGGTCAATAACTAGAACACGTGACTGCATGCCTCTCTATGTGGTTAACCCCACCACTCTAGTCACTCTGTGGTAGCTCACAGCTTCTACACGCTCACGCAAAACAGCTATTAAGCCTTGCATTGAAAACCATGAGGCTAGGAAACTTTTGAGGTTTTTGTTCGTTCACTGCTTCTGATCTTGAGCAAAGGTGATTGTGCTTTTATGAGATGAACGGTCAAAAGTGCCCATATTAAACCTCATTTCTGGAAAAAAGTCTTTATATACTGAGGAATGAGGGTTTTTTTTCGCTGAGTAAAATTTAATTAACTAAATTTCACAAATTGAATCTTAAAATATATGTAATGAGCACGTACAGCCTGATTCTTTAAAAAATTTATTATAGACCCCTTAAACACCACTGTCCTGCTTTCTCTGCTTCTGCGTTTCCACACTTCTTCTTTTGAGGTCTTACAGACTAGCACACAGACTACTTTTAAACACAAGCATTCACCACAAATTAAAGAAAGGATGCATACATTTACAAGTGTTTAGAAAGCAAGTGAAGTGGCCTTGTGTTCCTAAACCTTCAAGGTGTACAGCTGGTCAGTACATGCACATAAAAAAGAAAAACTTAAATGAAACACCTTGTGACTTCAGCATAACTTTCTGTCTTTAATCTTGGTCTGGTATCTGACATAGAGAGAGGCCATTAGGCTGCACTTCAGCCAAGACAGAGCTTTAACAAACTGTAACATAAATCGCAGTGCTTGGGGTGCAAGTTAATATTTCCCTTCAATTGTTGCAGTGCAAATGAATGGTTTACAGCACTCTGTAGAGAAACTGCTTCCACGACATTTAGCCATCTCAGCAAAAGGCAACCGAACGCTATTTGCCATTTAGAACATTCAGACAGCTGACTGCAGGAACATTTCAATGGCTCTGTGGGCTAAAGACAACACACAATGAGCCAAATGTTCAAGCTAGTACAATCAATTCACTGCACAGATGGTCTAACACAGTAAGTCACTATTTGAACCAGGCATAACATGGTTACATTTGATTTCTCACCACATTTCTCTCTTGGAGGACCACCACATTTAACACATGACTAAATTTAAGAGTGCATCCTATACTTTCTTGTGATTTCTCAGCTGCTGTGGCAAGTCAATTTCCCAAATAGGGGATAAATAAAGTTCTATTTTATTCTATTCCCCCTATAAGCCACTTTTGGGTGGGTTTATGGTTTATCTCCTTACCATACTTGCTTGTTTTCAGCCTTCTGTTAAACAAAGTCACCTTCATCTAAACTGTGTTTTTACCACGGTTTCAGACTGTTTACTTCATAAACATGCAGTTTCTGAATGCAGGCATACTTGCACTTTCATTCTGCTGTATGTTCAGTCAAAAACAGAAAGCTAGAGCATATGTAAAGACTAAATGAACTATGTTAGTTCAACATGCATTTATAAAAACATTCATTGTCATGTATATATAATATGTAATTTAATAATGTAATTGTCCTTACTGGTTATGTTTTAAAAAAATAAGAAATAAAATACAGGAAAATAATAACAAATGTTCAATAAGCTAATACAAATTGCCCAAAAATACACAGACATTTGTCCAATTTGGCTGTAAAAGGAACTGGAACCAGTCATAAAAAGCTAAGTGCAGCATCTCTAGCATTAGTTACCTTTCTCTGTTCTGATTGGCCGCCCTGTATTTACTCTCGTATAAACAGCAGTAAAGTGGACCAAACTAAAATCCTTCTTATAATGTCACCATGATGCAATGGTGTTAAACAGCCAGAGGTTGGCCTGACAGGTATATGTAAATGTGGTGTATGTTCTTACTGACTGGCTATGTAACCCTTGCTCTACGCCTACTTAGTTCCCTGCATGAAAATGTGAACAATTCACATTGTTCTTCAATACCAAAATTGCTTAAGTCTGAGCAAGTATTAGTGATAATGTACACACAGATGACCTCAGCAAACCCTGTAAAAAGATGTAACCATGAGAAACTCACCTCTATGAAATTGACTGAGCTTTGCACGGAGTGGAACTCCTAAATCTCATGTATTGACCCTGTACCTGTGGATGTTTGGCATTGCTTTAAGTCCACAAATGTATCTCAGATGCCTTCACCCCTAGTGAAGAAATCCAACCTAGACAGTAATGCACTTACCAGCTATAGTTGAATATTCCACCTTCCATTCGTTTGGAAGATACTTAAGTGTTATTGCAGATACATTCCTTTCTTAAAGAAAGAAAACACCACCCTGGGGGATTTTATTCAGGCTTCTGAATGTACCACAGCACTCAAACTACACTTGCCAAAATAATTAGTGACCCCAAACTAAACTCTCATGAAAAAGGTGCTCTTGGACCTAAACACAGTTTTGAAATGATTGCTTATGATCTCCTAATCAGTCTTCTTGAACATTTGGCTGGCCTTTCTGACAGTGTTCATATGGTTTAAAACAAATCAAAAGCTTGTCTGGAAAACCATGTGTCTAAGAAACAGGACATTTCATTAGGGTGCAAAGCTGTCTCTGTATATGTAGTCACCCCAAAAGCAAAAAAAAAAAAGTGTAATAACCTGGAGAACGCCCCTGAACTCAGTCTGAGGTTAGGTGTTTTGGTGTTATCTTAGGCTCAGATCTAATCTAAGCCCCACATCAACATTACACAAAACATTATGTTTCACCTTAGAATCATATTTACATGCAAACACTGTAAAAAGGGTTTACATTTGAACAGAACCAATTTGTCCTTTCTTTCTTATATAAAAAGGGTTCGGGGAAATTATTGTAAAATACGCCGCAACATACCCAGAAGTATAAAAGATGGCAATCGTTATTCTTTAATTACTATTCTTACCAACTTTATCACTTTTTCCAAAAAAAGCAGGGCTCTATAATCTAACCATAAAATAAATGATGGTACTCTTTTATATATAATTGTTTACATATAAGAATATATTTTACATACATATTATTAATTTTTCCCCCAATTTAAAACCATGACATGAACTAGAGTCTTGGATAAGTTGGCATGGAATGACACCCTGGTGTTTTTCCACTGACAGTTTGGCTACTCAGCTGGTTCTGTAATATTTTTGTGCTCAATTTCCCTTCTTTCCTTGCTTTCCTGGTGGTTCTCCAGTAAGCCCCCTGGCATTAGAATTGCTCATCTCCTTCAAATACGAATCACCACCACAATTCACAGATTTAGAGACAAGCGATTATGCAACACTGCGCACTGGAGATTTTATGGGAAAATGTAACTAGTAATGTAATCTTGAACTCCACATCCTCCCCGCCAGGCCAACTATACATCACGACATCTCCAGCCGACTTGGCTCATCGGTCATCACACCGACCAGAACTGCTAAGAGTCTTGGAGTGATCATAGACGACCAGCTGACCTTCAAGGATTTCATTGCATCGACCTCACGGTCATGCAGATTCACTCTCTACAACATCCGCAAG
>JBBPDA010000013.1:8328200-8349178 GCA_037974385.1 Arnoldichthys spilopterus | reverse complement strand
CTCCTTATCCTATCATATAGGGTGTGTTTGTGTGGGTGTGTGTGTATATATATATATATATATATATATATATATATACACACACACATTATATATATTTAGGAAGCTGTTAAAGCCTGAAAATAATCCTTTTAAAACAGAATTTCTTACCATTATTCCAGTGAACTGCATGCCTTCATGTCAAAAATGTGAGGAAAATTGACATTCCCTCCATATGAGCCCAATAATTGTATACCAGTGGACTAATTCAGCAGAATCTATAGATATGATGTATGGTTTAAGGTTATAACGCTGTTTGTGCTTTATGCAGCCCTACCACAGTAACAGACTAGTTCAGTTTGAGCACTGTTGTGGGATTGTTGCTGTAACATTAATGCTGTAACGATGGTGTGCCAAGTGTATAGCATATGGCAGACAGGGACTTGCTAATAAATGCATAAGCTCTGATATGCTGTGAATGTGAGAACATGCTTGTTGTGTAGGATGCATTCTGCCGCATGGTTGAAACTGCTCTTAAAGCGGTCACGTTTACTGAGGTTGCAGTACTTCCTGTTAGGCTCCGGAGGCAAGTGTTTGGCTGTGCAGTTCAGCTTACATGCTTTATTACTCCATGGTGCTATAAGATGTGCAAGCTGGTACAGACTGGAGGTCGGAAGTGTGCATGAGTGCAGAGGAGCACACCCACGCATGCATTTGCAGTAACTGAGCAGCCTGGCTCCGGCCAAGACAAGCCAAGTAAAGCCAAGTACACAAGCCGGGCTGTCATGCTAGCAGGCAGCTTCTCTCCACGCCAGACATCTCTGTGCATCTCGTCATCTAATATAAAGAGGTCTGATGGAAAGAGCTTCTCCCCACAGACAGTCAGCATTATCCATTCAGAAATCGATCAAATCCATCTAATGGTAATGTACAAAATCCAACAACTCTCCACAATAACTTTACCCCAAATATAGCTGATGAACTGATGGAAATTTCAATCACACTCAATCACACACAAAGTGCACCACAATGAAATGTGACCTCTGCAATTAACTCGTCACATATGCACATGTGGAGCAGTGGGCAGCTGTGTAAAGTGCCCAGGGAGCAGTGTAGTGGGATGGTATCCTGCTCAGTGGCACCTCAGTGGTACTCAGGTTGGGACTTGGATATTAGATCCTACCACTAGGCCACCACTCTTCCCCAGTTTAGCATTACGCTAACTGCATGCTTTACTTATTGCATGCTTGCCTTAAAGTGCATTGTGTTGTTAAGTAATATTAAATATTAACAATAAAATATTTAAGCATCATAGATTCAGGGCAAGACTCAAGATGCAAACTTTGGACATCAGACATGTCCTGACTGAGCCATTTCCTTAAAGCTGCAGTAGGTTACTTAAAATATATATATTTTTCATTATCATATTTGCTAAAACTGTCACTATGTCAAAATAAGTACATGATACAGATAAACTGTGACACAAATCCGGCTCCTCTGGCTCCCCTCATTGCTCCTAATGCCATTTGCAAGAATTCTCCATGCCCAGATCAAAACAACCAGTCAGAGTGTCACTGCACCCCTGCCCTCTTTTAGAACTACAGATGGGCAATGCCACTCATTTTCACTCATTTGAGCTGATGGCAATTGTTTTGTTCGCTAACATTGCAGTACGCATGCAGACACTGATGTCAGTACTTTAAACATTTCCTTGTGCACATAGAAACTTGAAGCGATGTTCACAGTTTTTTTTTAGTGATGCGAGCCTGCAGTGCAGGGAATTTTGGGGGATTGCAAGTTGGTTCAGATGCATCCTGTCAGATTTTCCGTCACTGACACTTATCTGATCTAAGTTGTACCTTTTGTTTCAAGCAAATATGACCAAGAGAACTGTAAACGTTTGAATTTAAGCACTGAAATACCACTTGAACAGGTTTTTCCTTTTAGAAGTGTGATTTTATAGCTGTCAGTTTGCTGTGCTATTAACAGTTATAGCATTATTACACAAGTAATTATTCAATTTTTTATGGACAGGTTAAAATCTGCACAACTTTTTTTTTTGCTTTCTCCAGTGAGTTTTGTGTAAAAAAAAAAAAAAAAAACAGCTACCAGATTACACCATGCTTTTATCATCAGTGTAAAGTATAATTTAAGAATGAAAAAGGTGAAAACTGTTGACATAGAGCATCTTGCATGGATAGCTATTCAGTAAAGTCGTCATAGAATGTTACATTTGTTTCTAAATAAGTCAACCCCAAACAAAGCTACGTCAAAAATGGCACTGAAGCATGGGCACGTCATCAGTGATCCGGGAGAGACAAGGAGAAAGGTAGAATGGGAGAAAAGAACAGAGGCTTGTGGGACTCGATTTACTTCGTCGCATGGAGCTTAAGAGATTAAGTGTCTATCTGAGGGATATATAAAGATGGTTGAATGCGTAGGTTGAGGGAGCTAGGCCATTTTGGGACCACTCAGAAATAACCTGCCCACTTCAGGTGCAACCTGTGGGAATGTGAAGAAATAGTCTAAGCATTAGAGAGCTACAGACAGGTCAGAGATATGTGGTCAGTTATTGAACTGATTTAGTGTAAAGGTTGGCAGGTGGACTTCTATTTGTCTCAGAAGATGGCATCTAGTTTTGTTTTTGCCAAGAATTGACCAAAAAAAAAAAATCTTGATCTCAGATTTTCGATTTTTCTGATAAATGATGAATCTGAAAAATTCCAAAATATAATATACACAATGCAAGAATAGCAAACGTCTTACAAAGTCATCAAAATAGCTGAAATAAATGTGTTGTACTGCCACTTTCAGTGGCTTCCTCAAAGTTCAGACAGGTTTGTTTGATGAACTTTCAAATCCAAACTAAATACATAAAACCGAAGTGGCAATACTTCCTTTTTAGCTTGAAAGCTCATCAACACACCACATGCTATGCTTGCATCTCTGTAAAAAAAATGTTAATGCATTTTTATGCCTCATTTGAGAAGGAAGGTGTTTTTTGAGGGAGAAGAATATACATTGTGTGTGTGTATATATACACGGTGTATATATATAATGCTTTTACTCAGTATCCATTCTCATTTTCCACATACATGCATGGTCAAAAGCTTGACCAGAAGCATACAGCTAGAAAGAGCTACTTGATGTGCTTCATTCATTGCATCTCAATCAGGCACCCTGAGTACTTCTGAGTAGTTCTTATTATTTCCCATAATCCCTTCCTGTGTTCTGCAGCACTCTGGTACCCTACCTGCTCGTAATTAACCACCAAAAAGAGGGCTGTTGAAAATGTGAAAATGGTTAAAGCTGCTGGAGATGGAAGCCTCAGCAGTGGAGAATTATAGAGATAAGAGGTGAATGCGGGTGTAAAGTCTCAGTAATGGAGTTGCACATGTTACCAAGGAGACCTGGAAAAGCCAAAAGTATGAAATGACGGTGCTCGAACATGTGTGTGCACATGTGAGTTTCTATCTGTGGTTGTTTTTTTGTTCTTATTTTCCTTTTCTTTCTTTTCAAAGCCGTTCTGTCATTAGCCGCAGTGCCTAGTTAGTCCATGTGAATGTCCCTGAAACGCAGGAGCTGACCATTGCTGTTTGTGAACGAGACTTCATAGGGACGTCATTCTAAAAGAAAGTAGCAGGCCATTAAGGGGGTTGGCAAAAAATGGGTAAAATCTTCATCTTGTGCGGTTTAAAATTGACATGCACCTTTTCTTTTCCTCTTTCTTTTTTCAAGTGTCTTCTACAACAAGGAATAGAGCACTGCGAGGAGGAGAAGAAGGGGAACGGACAGGTCCTGAAGACGAAGAGCATGGGGTTTCAGACACTGTTTTCTTGCTCAGTCTCTTTCTCACGCTCTGTTTGCATCCATCTGGCTGCGTGATTGCAGCCAAAACTGTTTCATAAGCAGGAGCCTCTCGTGTTTTTCTGCCGCCATCTTTTCTGGAGTTAACAGTTTATTTACCTTTTGCACAAATAAACGTAACATTTTGCCGTTGAGCATTAGAGGCTGCGTGAGCTTTTCTCTCACTTTCTTTCAAGCATAAAAAGGACTTTTAATTGGCACTGTGTGGACACATCATTTCTAAGCAGTGAGATCCACCAATGAAGCCGGTTTACGAAAAAATGATTTCCCTCTGCAGTTCAAGCAGCCCAACTTAGTAACATTTCGTTCAGTTGCTCATTTTCACTAAGGAGAACTGGTTTAACACCTAAGAATCTGGTTATTCTGATCATATTATGAGTGATGACAACTCGGACTCCGCCCCCAGCAATGTCTCTCGGGGGGGAGCAGGTGGGACAGAGGAAGAGGAGGCAGGGCCACGGAACAGATCACTGGACATGAGTGGCTCCTCCTCCTCGTCCAATCCAGCCAACGGCAGGACAGGAGCTTCTCCTGGTGCCGACTCTGGACCCACAGGTTCATCAGGGGACAACAGGGGGCCCAATTCGGATGACATGGATGCCCTGTCCAGTGGCAATGACTCTGGAGAGAGGGAGAGCGAAGGAGGTTTGGAGAGAGAGAACCGCTCCAGAGGACGACAGTCCATGAGGAGTTATCAGAGTTCCTCCAGTCAGAACGGCAAGGACTCTGGCATGATGCTGGAGACCACAGAGAGCAACAAAAGGTGAGATACAGGAAGTAAGAGTCACATGGTTTGATGATTTAATGGTAAAAGTTTAGGCGTGCAATAACAGCATACTAAAGATAAGGGTATTTTCTTTGCTTTGTTAAACCCTACAAAAATCATAGAACTACGTTTCACAAACAAATCCTCATCACTTTCTCCGCTTTCCTGCTTGTTTGCATGTATTCTAATGTTCAACTGTGTTTTTGCTGCAGAAAGAAAGACACTGCTCAGATAAACTATTAACATAGATAACTGTACTTTTGCACAGTACTGTATACAAAATTATATATTTTACTAAAACACGGTGGCCCCAAACGTTTGATGGCATTGTAGCATTCCATCTACAAAGGGGGTTGGCAAAAACAGGAATAAAGGGAGATGAGTAGAAATGGAAGAAAAAAGGTCTCTTGGACGAGCTGGTAAATGACGTAATTCAGTGTAATTTAATGAAGAAAAGGCTGTAAAGACTTGTTATAAGAAAAAAACATGGGTATTAATCACCCTATTTCTCTCTCTCTCTCTCTCTCTCTCTCTCTCTTTCTCTCTCTCCCCCTCCCCCCCACCCCACCTCAGTTCAAACTCTCAGAGCCCCTCTCCACCGAGCAGCTCTCTGGCATACAGTCTGCTAAGTGCCAGCTCAGAACAGGACCACCCCTCTACTAGCGGTTGCAGCAGTGACCAGTCAGCACGAGTGCAGACTCAGAAGCAGCTGATGCGGGCACTGAAGGAGCTGAAGATCCGTCTGCCCGCTGAGAGGAAGTCGAAGGGCCGCTCTAGTACCCTTAACGCCCTCAAGTACGCCCTCAGCTGCGTCAAACAAGTTCGAGGTGAGGGACAGCTGTGTGTACGGCAATGTTTACATTAAAAGTCTTATTGCTCAGTCCTAAGATTAGATGTTACACCTTTTCATTTGCTAGTGACCAAAAACATTAACATGTCTTTAGCATGAACAAGTCTTTGTTTTGAGAGTACTGCATGCACACATTGTCATTTGACACAGTGTTTACATTAGATTTGATCTTCATAAAGGTTCTCATTTCGGCTCCATACCCGCATAAGAAATGTATCCAGTCTTGAAACATGAAAGGCTACATTCACACTACAGGTGTAAAGGCTCAACTCTCATTTTGCTTCTATTCTCATACAACTATTGCAGTGTTGACTTAACAAATGCTTCAAAAAGGTATTTGTTTATGATCAGATTCATTCTGTTTTTTTCAGCCAATCAGGAGTATTATCACCAGTGGAATGTTGAAGAGTGCCACGGCTGCAGTCTGGATCTCTCCACCTTTACTATCGAAGAGCTGGATAACATCACATCTGAATACACGCTGAAAAACACAGTAAGCTCATGCTCACACTCACACTCACGTGTACCTTCCATGGTTTCTTTCTCTTAACCCAGGCAATATTAAAGCAAAGCACAGGGGCATAGATCATCATTTGGCTTTTGTTTTAAATGTGCAGAGTGATTAGCTCCATAAGCTAGCCATATTGATAGGTCCTGCTCTTTCCCTGCCTCCTTAACTCTATATCACCAGTATATCTAGTGAGGCAGTGAGATTTTGGTTTGCCTCCTATATGTTGTTCATTTCATTCTCCTTTATTTTCACCATTTGCTCAGGAGTATTGAGGCACAAACATGGCCATGTTAGACACTGTAAAATGAATCAGCAGATTAGATCATTTACTTTACATAAAATGCTACAACATTTAGGAATCACTGTTAAAAGTGAGAATTTGATTAATAGTCAGAAAGCCGCTTTTATGCCTCAGCAATATAGAGTTATAGCTTTCTTCGTCCTTTTGACCATTTCCCCTCACCAAAATTCACATTTTATGCAAGTTATCAAAGCAGCTCCCAGGGGCTGACTATCCAGCAGTAGTTTGGATGCAATGAGAAGTGAGTCAATTAAAAAGCCATGATCCAACCTGCTTTCATAGCAGCTGCTGGCAGATTGGGCAAGTTTTGCAGAACATTGGTGAAAATCTACTTCAGCTGAATACAATATTGGCCTTTGGGTTGGCCCAGCATTGAGTCTACTTTAAACTGCTATTCTACATAGCTGGACTAGTTGTAGCTAGTTAAATTGCACAGTACCATTGTGCTAACGTACTCTAAAGCTTGCATATCTTGGCAGAGCGTGGAAAGGTCAAGTGTGCATCCAAATGAAGGCCATTTTAAAACAAAGGGGCGGTCGACGAAAATGTTTTTCCTGCCACATTTTGTGCAAGCGGCCTTTTCCATGTCTGCCAGATTGACACTACTAATGCTTTACACCCTGTAAAGGAATTTCATTTTGTTCTCTTCCCTCTCTTCTTACCCCTGCCCGTTTCCGTCTTCCTCTGTTCAGTTCTCCATTCTTGGTGCTCTTAAACTGCAAAAACAAATGTCATTAACAATCTAGAGGAATAATGCACCGTTTATTTAGTATTCATCTGTTGAATATGGCTGAATAATCATTTTGAGGTGTTTCCCTGTACTTAGCTCAGTCATTAATAAGTGAACTATAAAGTGGACAGACTCTGAGTAGTAGTAGCTATAAAAGTTTAAAAGATTTTAAAGGTCTAATGACCCCCCAACTATCTTTCTTTCTTCTAGGATACCTTCTCCATGGCTGTGTCTTTCTTGTCTGGAAAGGTGGTGTACATCTCCCCGCAGGGTTCATCTTTGTTGCGCAGCAAACCAGAGAAGTTGCAGGGGGCGTTGTTTTCAGAGCTACTAGCCCCTCAGGATGTCAGCACTTTCTACAGTAGCACCGCCCCCTGCAGACTGCCAACTTGGGCTGCCTGCATTGGCTCAGGTGTGTGTGAGTATGTGACCGTGTGAGTTTGTGTATGTGCCTGTTACTTATGTTAGTAATTAAACAGAATTAGTTCTCGGCTTAATTATAAAGAATGCTCATGACTGAAAAATTGACTCGCAGTTCAGAAACCATCAACAGTACTCCATAATGGTCAATCAACTCTTCCTCAGTGTTCACTGTGTTATCTTTAATACCTTTATCACAATATCTAGAAAACGTACTATCTATCTATAAGAAATATGACTTTTATCTAGCCATAAAGGTTGCATTGAGCTTGCAGTGAGTAGGATGAGCAAATACAACTAAAATCAGAACAATAATTTAAACAGGCTATAGCAAATGTTAGAAAAAGGCATTTACATTATTAGTCTTTCTTGCATGCAGCATCTCCAGTGGACTGCACACAGGAGAAGTCAATGTTCTGCAGGATCAGTGGAGATGGTTCCTCTGGTGGGGATATGAGGTATTACCCATTCAGACTGACGCCCTACCTGCTCACACTGCGAGACTCAGACACAGCGGATCCACAACCCTGCTGCCTGCTCATAGCTGAGAGAGTGCACTCGGGATATGAAGGTAAACACACACACACAAACACCTCTTTGCTCACAAACTGCATCTATTAACTGTTTTATTAAGTTTATATGTATTGTATTTCCTCTCTCTCTCTCTCTCTCAGCTCCACGTATTCCTCCAGACAAGCGGATCTTCACCACCAGTCACACTCCCAGCTGTCTGTTTCAGGAGGTGGATGAGCGGGCGGTGCCCCTGCTGGGTTATCTGCCTCAGGACCTTGTAGGAACTCCAGTCTTACTGTCCCTCCACCCTGAGGACAGACCTTTGATGGTGGCCATCCACAAAAAGAGTGAGCCTCCTTGTCTCCTTGACCTTAATGGCTCATCTTACAAATCACACTACTAATGTGTAGTCATGTTATATAGTTAATGTAGTCATTTTGCTACAGTATTTAAATGTAAAAGCACAATAAAAAATTAATTACATAATTATTTGCATATTTACATGATTTTATGTTGTGAATTTTTGAAAAACAAGTTTGACACTTTGACAACGCTTGAAAAAGCGACAAAATATGACAATATTTTAAAGCCTCATTGCACATGCAACTTGTTAAGCTTGACAGGCTCAGTGGCAAAGGACATAAAGCAGCCAACACACAGCGCTATGGTACATCAAGAACAATATTCATAGTAGCCACTAGGTCTTTCACAGAATGAAAGAGCACCTAAGCTACCTTACATGCAAAATATTTTTAATACTTCAATATTCAAAACAAATAGTCTTGTCAACACTTGTTTGCATTAAGCAAACTTGTTTACATCATAAATTAGGCAAGCCTGTTATATATCACAAGTGGCACAACATGACCCAAAGCATTGTTCCTAGTGTACACTAGTACAAACAGTACATTCCTCATGCATACTGGTGTAAAAGGCTACTTGAATCAACACAGGAGAGAACTGTAAACATCACATTGCACTGTATGTAGTAGGAGGAAAAATAGCAATTGCAGTTGCTAAGTAGATTGGCCTTTGGTCATGTGATGTAAATGTGGCTCTTCTAAACTAAACATCTCTTAAATTCACCCTAATTTTCTCTAATTCAAGCCCTAAACCTTACAGTTTCTAAATATCTCTGTCTTTCTGTCTCTCTGTCTAGTTCTGCAGTTTGCAGGGCAGCCGTTTGAACACTCTCCACTGCGAATGTGTGCCCGCAATGGAGAGTATCTGACCATAGACACTTCTTGGTCCTCTTTCGTCAACCCATGGAGCAGAAAGGTGGCTTTCATTGTGGGACGCCATAAAGTCAGAACGTAAGCACACACATACACATGTAGTCGTCTAGTTGTCCATGTCACATTCACCCACGCACATACCTGTAGTACACACATGCGCCCACTGTTTCCTACATTGTTCCCAGTCACAAATATACACACTCAAATATGTGCAGCTGCTAATACAAACGCATGAATATGGATATGAGGATTTTCCCTAACAAATGATCCCTCATACTCAAAATCTCATTATGGCACAGCCACCGCGCATCAATACACACATGCCTTTCTTCACAGTCTGTACTTATATTATACAGTGACTCACTGGATGTCATCCCAATTCTCACTCCCTCGAACATTCACATTTACTGTAAATACACATGCATAAACATGACTCACTCTCAGCATTGACTATATTTCACACTATTGCATGACCAGTCTCTCACTTTCTTTGGCCCACCCACAATATATGACAGACACATTTTGCTTCATTTCACCCTTCCTTTATGTGGCTTAAATACCCCCTTGAAAAGAATGGTTCACTGAAAAAAATCTTCCTTTATCCCACACATGGACAGTGAAAGAGCCAATAGATGCTTAATGTTCAAAGTTAGCCTCTTTAATTTTGCGCTGGAACTGCTAGACTAATATAATAATAGCCCTGACATAAATGTTTTTTACTTTTTAGCCACATTATCTACATAAATATCATTCATATTTGTTGCTATTGTGTAAAATGTAACAAAAAGAATTTGTGATATTTCACAGGTGCACAGGTGGTTGTATTTATGACAGTAGTATAACAGGTTTTTAAGCAATGCCTTCTAAGGGCTCAAAGGTCACTCACTTTCAGCAGTGGTTTCTGACCTTACAGGTCTGGGATTTGCCTAGATTTCCTGAATCTTTTGACAATCTTATGTACTGTAGATGGTAAAACACAATTCTTTGCAATCTTGCAGTGAGAAGTGTTTTTTTGGCATAATCTCTTATAACATTTGGTGAATTATGACTCATCTTTGGTTGCAAAGACTGAGCCTTTGATTGGAGCATCCTTTATACCCAGTCATGATACCATCACCTATTACCAGTTCACCTGCTTATTGTGGAATGGTTCAACATAGTTTAACTTAAATATTTTTAATAGAAATTTTTTATTCTTTTTGAGAGTGTATTGGGTATAGAATTCAAAATGTGTTTATATTCACAAAATACAATCAAGTTGGACAGCAATGACATTACACATTATTGCTTTGTATGTTTCTCAGTTAATAAAAAGGTGTGAGAATTTTTATATTGGAGGTTTTGTATGATTAAGGTACATTTTTATAAGGTTTGGTAAGTCTATAAACCTAGTATGGTCATTTGGAATGTGAAGCATACATACAAACCTTCAGCTGTGCTCTAACCTCTTTCCTTGTCTCCACCATTCTCCTTCACTCCTCTAGTTCTCCACTGAATGAGGATGTGTTCACTCTGCCGCGAGCTTTCGAGGAGAGGACTCTGGCTCCAGATATTATTCAGTTAAGTGAGCAGATTCACAGGCTACTGGTGCAACCTGTACACAGCGGCAGCTCTCAGG
Source organism: Arnoldichthys spilopterus (assembly GCA_037974385.1). Taxonomy (NCBI): domain Eukaryota; kingdom Metazoa; phylum Chordata; class Actinopteri; order Characiformes; family Lepidarchidae; genus Arnoldichthys; species Arnoldichthys spilopterus. Next base: position 8,338,388 of record JBBPDA010000013.1, on the reverse strand, counting down.
GCTACAGCAGCCTCACCAGCAACGGCTCGCATGAACTCCAGCCCAGTGCAGCCTCATCGTCCGAGAGCAATGGCACTGCTCGGGAGGACCCCGCACAGCTCCACAAACCGGTAAGTTTTCACCCAAACACCAAAACGTATGTAATCATAACAAACACCTTCCTCTTCAAACTATTGCATTGTCTGGGTTATTAATGTAATTATTCTACTTTTAATCTAAGACTGTTGGAAAATAATTATTTAAACCCTCTCGGACTTGCAAGAATAGCATGGGGGGGGGGGGTTGACGACGACCTTCATTGAGCCTCAGTTGGGAAGTGCGTAATGTTAGGACAGACAGCTAGTGTGACAAATATTTTAGGATGCTGTTAGAGGCTGTGGGAAAACATCTTTAAACAGTCAGTTTTGGCACAGCTATAATTTGTCTTAGGAATTATCTTAACACGATTACATGATCACTTGAGGAGAACTGTTTGTGTGCGGATGAGCTGAGAAGTGCGGAAGTGCACTGGTAAAAGAAAGCTTTGCATTTAAACCTACAGAAAACTATTCATTGAAGTGAGTCATTTTTTTCTGATGTGAGCAGATGACCTTCCAGCAGATCTGCAAGGACGTTCACATGGTGAAAACCAGTGGCCAGCAAGTGTTTATCGAGTCCCGCAACCGCCCTCCTCCCAGAAAACACTCTGCCACAGGTACCCATGCACATACACTCCCTTACACACACACTTAGTACATGGCTATTAATCCACTGTTGCAGACAAGATGTCTAGAAGTTTTTGGTGGACACAATTGTTTATGTTTATTCTTTATCTCATACTACTAGGCTCTTTGCGGGCAATAGGGAACTCTGGACCAGGTGTGGCTCCACCCTCAAAAGAGACAGTCTCCTCACAGCTCGTGAGAAAGGACCCACCTCCCACATACTCATACCAACAAATTAACTGCCTTGATAGTATCATACGGTAAGTGTGTTGATGACTGTGTAATCAAGAGTGAGGGGGTTGAATCTTTTACATCAAAGTGATTCAGTTTGTTTGCAGTTCTTTAGGAAGTAATTCAGTGAAATCTTAATTTACATTTCACTGTAATTCGATTTCACTATAGTGTGATTCAAACTTATTTTGGCAAGACTCAAAAATATTTAAAAACACAATCAATACATAAATGTTACTGGATAAACTACAGTACTGTGCAAAAGTCTTAGGCACCTGAAAAAATGATCATTAAAAGCCTCAAAAAACACTAATATAAGAATAAATACAAATAACAGAAAACTGTGATTTTATGTGTAAATTAGGTGCCTTGGCCATTCCCAGAGCTCTCCTAATGGACGCCCAGCATAACATGTAGTTTCCATCAAATCTTTGGTTTGGGCTTGATCAGTCACACACATCCATGCAATGACTGGAGCTATAAAGGAGAAATCTGGAGCCAAAGCTGTGTTTCTCTAACCAGCTCACACAATATTAACCATTTTTTACCAACAAAACAAATCTTTATTCTTTATACTGCTTTCCTTCTTGTTTGCATTTATTCCAAAGTTCACTTGTGTTTTTGCTGCAGAAAGAAACTCACTGCTCAGATAAATGGCTTTAAACTACTAACACAGGTGCCTAAGACTTTTGCACAGTACTGTATTTACACAGTAGTGGATGGTGGACAGTAAAAAACTATATGGCACTATGCAAGAAGCCTCTTGCAGAAATGTACTTTTTAAAACAATGAGACAATTTTATTTTAACGAGAATTAATTTTAACTTAAAGAAAAATGATGCAGTTGAATCTTCACCTATAGATCATTACATCATGATGTATTAATTATTTTATGCACTCGTACAATAATGTATCTGTATGCAGCCACACTTCTGAAGTATGTAGGGCTAACACACTGAGAGACAAACTGTCAAAGGCTATCAGTCTCTGTGAGCCAAGTGCATCTCTGTTGAGCATCACATGTCTTTTTTCTTCTTTCAACCTGTCTATCATTTAGTTCCATGAGCAATAGCTGTCACTTATTTTTCTCCAGTGCTGTGATGTTACTGTTGTGCATATACAGTAATGGTTGTCCATGTGGCTGCAGGTACCTGGAGAGCTGTAATGTTCCAAACACAGTAAAGAGAAAGTGTGGCTCCTCCTCCTGCACCGCCTCCTCTACATCTGATGAAGACAAGCAGGAGGCCCCTGGCAACACTAAAGGTACATGTCACATTTTTGCATGGTGGTCTTGAGTCTTCAGTAGGGTTATTGGTTTAAAAATGTACAAATCTAATGTCGTGACAAAGGTAAATCACAGTATACGTTTTTGTATAATTCGGGATCAAGGACAAACAACAGGTTGTGACAATAATGTTTGATTTTGATATTTGTCATTATCATTTAACCATATAATGATATCTGTTGGTTTTAGCATTCAGATTATTATGTTTCTGTGTGCACTCCAGGTCCATCAGTTGCTCTGGTTGGTGAGAGCGCACCACTTCCAGCCCTCACATTACACAGTAAGGCAGAGAGTGTGGCATCAGTCACTTCACAGTGCAGTTTCAGCAGCACCATCGTACATGTGGGAGACAAGAAACCCCCTGAGTCAGGTGAGTCTTAGGTTCAGCCTTGTGTTTAATTCATTTGCACCATAATTGTCGGTCTTGACTTCCTTCAAACATTGGTTGCTGTTGTTTATAAAAATACAAACACAAAAGTCTTCAATCACTTCTCACCTGAGAAATTATCATTTAAAAGCTGTTTATCTGGGCTGTTTTTCAAAAAATGCTAATATTAGAATAAATACAAATAACAGTAATACAGTACTATAACAGCGATACTGTAAACTGTAATACTGTTTTATGTGTCAGTTTGTTAGTTTGACCATTCCCAGAGCTCTCCTAATGGATGCCCAGTATTACTGTAGTTTCCATCAAATCGCTGGTTTGGACTCAATCAGCCCTAAATTAGATTAAATGAGGTGCTGATGGAACTTCCCCAGTGACTGGAAACACGGAGGAGAAATCTGGAGCTTAATCTGTGTCTTCTAACCAGCTCACACATCAACTACTGTTTACAAACAAAGCAAATCTTCATTTTTTTTCACTGCTTTTCCTGTTTGTTTGCATTTGTTCTAATGTGAACCTGATTATTTGCTGCAGAAAGAAACTCACTGCTGATATAAATGGCTAACCTTTAGTATCTGAAATAATCTCTCGCTTTCTCTCTTCAGACATTGTAATGGAAGAAGCTCCTACAACTCCTGTCCCTGCTCCTCCTGTCCTTCTGCCCCCTGCTCCACCCACCATCGCAGCCACCCCATCTCTGCCTCCGCCGCCAACTCCACCCAGTCCTGCACCTACCGCTGAAAGGGAAGGAAGCAGGAGAGGAGGAGGTGGAAGGTTGGGACTGACTAAGGAGGTGCTCTCTGCTCACACTCAACAAGAGGAGCAGAACTTCTTGTGTCGTTTTAAAGATCTAAGTCAGTTACAAGTGTTTGACCCGGCTTCATCACTCAGACGCCAAACTACCGCTCCACTCAATAGAGGTAATGTAAATGCAGACATATGTGCACACAAACTTACATAAAGGCTTAATTTCAGTTAATGACACAACTAGAATTCGTGTAGGCTACAATGTTGATTATGAGGAAAGAGATACTCACACATTTTATAGCATTTGCATAAAACACAGTGACACCCAAATATCTGTTTCTTGTGACAAAAAAAACCACATAACCACACCTTACCACTACCCTGTGTCCTCAACGTCTTCCATGGCTGCTTTCAGTTCCTAAGGGAAATCCTAATCTTGCTCAGACTCTAACCACTCATGCCACAAAATAGCTACTGCTGTGTTGCTCCATAAAGTATGACATAGTTTGTCACACAGACAGGACTTTGAATGTTCTGGCAGTAAAGGGAGAGGAACTAAATGAAACATTACTGTTCATCAAATGGCTGATAGCTATGGCTGTAGAAATAATTAGTTGCTTCTGCTCTCTCTCTCTTTCCCTCAGGTGTGCGTTGTTCACGTGATTACCCCGCAATAGGTAGCAGTGGTCGAAGGCGTGGTAGAGGTGGCAAGAGACTCAAACATCAGGAGACTTCGGAGCAAGGGAGCTCTCTAGGCCTTGCAGGCCCTCCTGGAGGCCTTTCCACGGGACTTCCTGCCCCTAACCCCTCTTTCCCACTAGGACCTCCTACCACCTCCTCTTCGTGGCCTTCAGTGGGCTCCCAGAACAGCCTCCCTGCTGTGCCCTACCCACCAGGCATGTTGCCCCTTTACCCCATTTACCCACCCCTCTCTCAGCCCATCACAGACCCCTCCATGCAGCCTGGCCTTCGCTTCCCTATTCAGAATCCTCAAATGGCACCTCCCATGGTCCCCCCTATGATGGCGTTGGTACTACCTAACTATATGTTTCCACAAATGGGCACTTCCATAGCCCAGCCTGGTCCGGCAGCCATGCCCCAGCCTTTCTACAACCCAAACCTGGCTTTTCCCTATCCATCAATCAGCACTGCCCCTGCAGTCCCCCAAACAGTCCCCCAAACAGTCACCACAGCCCCGCCAATCCAATCCCGCTGCAGCACTCCGCAGTCTTGCAGCCAGAAAGAAGCAGGAGCTGAAAGAGAGGGGGCAGAGTCTCCTCTCTTCCAGTCTAGATGTTCCTCTCCACTCAACTTACTCCAGCTGGAGGAGTCACCCACCAACCGTCTAGAGGCAGTGTCCGCGCTGGCCTCAGGGCAACAGGCCACACCTCCTGTGGGAGGACCAGGGGGTGCAGCTGGGGCACAAACTTCAACCAATCAAAGAAGTCCAGCAGGGGACTCCAAAGAGAATGAAAATGTAAGAAGAAGCTTCTCCTTTCTGTAATTTGTAATTACACTAATAGAAGAAACTTTTTTAAAAAACATTTTGTTCTTTTAATTTAGTTTAGCTAAAATGATAGTGATTTAACATAGTTATGTAATGGTTTCAACAAACAAATCATCATAAAATCAGCAATTTTTTTAATTGCTATGGGTATTTTTTAACTGCTCACTTCTCAGGGAGAAGCCAACGAGTCAAACCAGGATGCCATGTCCACCTCCAGTGACCTGCTCGACCTGCTGCTGCAGGAGGACTCTCAATCGGGCACTGGCTCAGCCGCCTCTGGGTCCGGCTCCTCCGGCACTGGGTCCTCAGGCTCTGGCTCTGGCTCATCTGGATCTGGCTCCAATGGTTGCAGCTCATCTGGCAGTGGAACCAGTAAGTCCTCTTTGGAAATGCCTGAGGATGTCACTAGCCTGTTCCACTAACTACTGTGATTGCAGAGTAACTACAAGAACAAATGTTTCTATTTGTTCCCATAAAGGAAGTAGCCAGAGCAGCCACACCAGCAAGTACTTTGGCAGCATAGATTCATCAGAGAATGACCACTCTCGAAAGCAGACATCAGGGGGCGACGGAGAGGCACAGTTCATCAAGTGCGTTCTGCAGGACCCTATATGGCTGCTCATGGCTGATACAGATGAGAAGATCATGATGACCTATCAGTTGCCCATCAGGTTGGAAAATAAATAGGCACACACATCGAGAAAAGAAACATTCAGCATTCAGCACCTACACTCTGCTTTATGCAGCGCATATTAAAATCAGGGGTCATCAGTTCACGTCCTGGGGACCTGGAGTTGAGCACAGTTGGTGATCTCTCCTCTCTAATGCACCAGTTAAGCTTGGTGATTAAAAGATGAGTTGAATCAGGTGTGTCTGAGGAGGGGAATCACCAAATGATGCTGGATCTTGGTCCTGCACGATCAGAACTGGTGACCTGTACTGTATGCTATGCACCATTATCTAAATTTGTATTGATGTATCACGGCAAAGGCTAAAGCTATTTAAATATTCATAGCACTGCACTACAGGAGGTCTGGGGATGTTTAAATGATGTTTTGTGCATGTTTGTGTGTAACAGAGATCAAGAGACTGTACTGCGTGAGGACCGTATTGCATTGAGAGCCATGCAAAAGCATCAGCCTCGGTTTACTGATGCCCAGAAGCGGGAGTTGAGTCAGGTGCACCCTTGGATCCGAACGGGGCGTCTTCCACGTGCCATCAACATATCTGTGAGTTTCTGCAGTATAATACCTTAGCACTCATAACAGGGTAACTCTGTTGCATTGTAGTGCATTTAATACATTGCTGTCTCATCTGAGAAAAAGTAACCACTGTCAGCTGCATACTGTGACATAGAATGATTAAAATGTAGGGATGTTCCAAAAAAAATTTTTTTTGCCCTCAATTGATCAGGGCATTTTGATATTTAAGTCCAGTTCAGTATTTCATAGATAATACAGATGCACAGTGCACATTTAAGGTACAAGATAATTAAATTAGTCCTGTTAAGGGAAGATCTGCTGTGTTGCCAGTTACATGTCCACAGTTAAAATGCTGGGATTGTAGACATTACAGTTGGCTGTTAGGCTGTTGTCATTTTTCAGTAAAGTAGGCTATTATTATTATTCAGTATCATTTTAACCATATACTGTTAGCACAGCATAAAGTGAAACCTCCTCCAGGACCATGTTTCTACATGAAAACACAGGACCACAAAAAACCTACACATAGCACAACATGAAGTGCATTGGTGCAAATGTGCAAACATTGCAGGACAGTGCAAAAAGAGACAGGTACAAATTAAACAGTGCAGCAGCGACCAGTACCCAGTTGTGGTATCTATATATAATCTATATAAATGTTTGGTTAAATTAATAATAAGTTAGATTTTAGACATTTAAACTATAATATAATCCTGAGAAACATGTCAGAGCTTTCACAGTAACATTAACAGTGGTTTAATATATCTGCATGAATGACCATTTTCTTGTGCGTCTCCTTTCCTCCAGGCCTGCATGGGCTGCAAATCTCCTCCATCAGTACCGCCTGCCGCCCCCTTCGACGTGGAGATCCACGAGATGGAGCTGTGCAGTGTGCTGGAGGTGACAGAAGAGGGCGCCACTGCCAATAAACACATCCAGCCAGACACTGCCATGGAAGAGGGTGAGCCAGAGGGAGATGGAGAGGCAGGACCATGGAGAGTAGAAGAAGAGGACGAGAAAGAAAGCATTGTCATGACGACGCAGGTCAGCGACCAGGAAATGACAACCGAGGAACAGGAAATAACTTCACAAATGGAGGAGGAGAAAGGGGGCACTGTGACAATGAGCCACTGACCTGATGTTATTAAGCATCAGCTGGTGACAAAAACTGGCTTCAAACTCACTGCAGTTGATATCAGCAGCTGTTGCAAGTGGCAGCGTTTTTTTTTCAAAAATGCACACTTAAAATCATGACACTGGGTCATGCTCAGCAGTCTGATCTGTATAGTGTTCTTTTAAACAAAGACTACAGCCTTAAGGCCAAGCCTGTTGACCTTGGGGCCACAAAAAAGAACAAAATCACTACAGTATGTTTTGAGTGTTACCAACGACGATGTGGAGGATCGCATTATGTCGCCGTGTCCTGTGCTCTTAAACTAAAGTGAAGCTTTTTCTACAAATAAAAACTCAATATTTATTTGTATAGCCGAATGCAAATCGGTGGTGATTCAAGCCGGAGCAGGCTGACAGGCAGTGAATGTGAAACAAAAGGCCACTTTATTGTAAAACTGTGACATCACTGTGACACTGCCACAGGTCAGTTTTATCCCAATTAATTTATGACCTTTTGATGTGTTTTAATAGGGAAAGAGGGGTGATCAACTCAAGACCCTGTTAAAATGTTCTTTTCAGCTCTAGCCTTGAGGATCCACAACACTACATATTGTAATGTAGCCTCACTCTGAACAGTCTAGTTTGAGCTGTTACAACGTTTAGTAAAATCAGTCAACCCAGATTTATATTTAGTTATTCTGAGCAGGAGCCAAAACATGCAGTCTTGTGCATTCACAAGCGTTCGGGTCAGTATCCCTGCCTTTGCGGACGTTTGATCTGCAGTTTACTTGTGCGTTTCGACCAAATTTATTCAAGTAAAATCCACAGGTTGATTTTATTTTTGGAAGTTTGTGAATACTTTTTATACATGAACGGTGTCTGCTCTGTCCAAGAGTTATTTGTATTTTCTGTGCTGTCTATCTAATCCACAAGTGGGTTGCTCATAACTTGCTGGCAGCAGAAGTGTTTTTAACTGCAGCCTCCTCAAGCTAGTTCCTCAAAGAGCTGCTTAGGAGTGACTGGGCAGAAACTGCTATAATTTAGTCTTACAGCCAGTTATGACTGGTTCCACCTCCTTCTTCATCATGCTAAGAGTGAAAGTTCTAAAATGCCTAGTTACCAGCAGCACCCTGTGTGAAAGAGGAGAACCAGAGATGATGGCCAGTAAAATGGACTCCCCTAGCCTTGAGGGCCTCAGAATCGGACACTGTGGTGCCTGTGTGGTTCCCTTTTCACTGTAGTTGCTTGCTTTATTTATATGAGCTTGGCAATCAGAGACGAAAATGATGGGCTTAGTAAGCAGCAGTTGACTCTGAAAAGATTGCTTAGGACCAGTGAGACTTGTTCTCTAACATCTTTCTTTTCTCTTCTGTCGCTATCTTTTGTTGATAATCATGTATTCAGCTTCAGTGGTCCTGAGCAGTTTGCAAGTCATTTTTGTGAATTTCTTTGTATAAAAAAAGAAAATAAAACCTTGTTCACAGATCTCGTTGTGTTAGCATTTTTGTAGACCAGTTTGTGGTTGTATTGATCACATTCTTCAGTCTGTTGTATAATGCATTGAAATGTGCACTGTAGGCTTTAGAAGCAAAGGGAGGAAGTGAATTTTTGTTGTTGTTGTTCTAAACCTCACTCTCATCTCACTGAAGACAAGAATGTGCAGAGAGCTTTAAAAAGCCCCTGACGTGGCCACATGGTGGTTTTATCGGCACAAACACAAGGGGTAAGACACGCAGTGGGCATGCATTCGCATTTCACTCTGGTATAACGTATGCACACACAAGGACAATTATGATGATTATTATTACAGAGACGGATGGGGGTCATAAAGACAGATTTAATCACATGGTTGCTGGTGCCAAAAGCCTTGGTTTGTACTCTTCTACCCAGTGCCAGCATTGGAGGAGAAGCAGAAAAAAAGCAGCTGTTCGTTTGCAAAAGGAGAAGAATGGCACACTTTAGGGGGAAAAAAAGTTTTTTTCAGAAAAATATTATAGACAAAGCCATGGCAACTCAAAATAGCATTAACCCTAGACTTTTTCAAACTTGGTTTTTGAATTGGCTTGGACATAAAGTTCTAGGAAAAACCTTGTATTGTACAGAATCTTTACATTATGATAAAGTTCTGTAAACTTTGAGAAAGATCTTTATGCTTGCATGTCTTTGTTACAAAATAGTTCAAAAGAGCCATATGCTGATGCATTACAATGAACATTGCTCTGACATGCTGCATCCTTAAAAAATGGTTCTTAAGTAAAGTCAACAGTTATAGTGTATAGTATACAACTGTGACAACTCAAAGAACCATCTGAATAAATTAAAGCAGTTCTTCTTTATAATGGAAAACCTTGTGTATATGGTTCTATAAAGAACCTTTAAAAATGGTTTTATGTAGCACCAAAAATCATTCATTTCATTCATTTTCCAAACTGCTTTCATGGGAAAGCTGGAGCCAGTCCCAGGTTCACCCAGGACAGGAGGCCAACCCAACACAGGGCAACACATAGGTAAACAACCATTCATACACACTTATGGGCAATGTAGAGCATCCAGTCAACCTGCTGCAAGTCGTTGGACAGTGGGAGGAAACTGGAGCACCCAGAGGAAACTCACACGAACAAGCTTGCAAACTCCACACAGAAAGGGCAACCATGGCTGACTCTGGGCCTTATTGCTGTGAGGTGACAATGCTAACCACTCCACCACTGTGCCGCCCCCAAAAATAATTTCACTATTATAATTTGATCCACTTAATTTTGGTACTATATAGAAAACTTTTTGCTACGAGTGTGCAGTTGCCTCCACAACATAGTGATGGACAGTTATTATACTCTCCATCACATTTCTTCTTCTTTTTTCTATTTTTATTATTATTTAATTTGTTTGTTTATATATATATATATATATATATATATATATATATAGAGAGAGAGAGAGGGAGAGAGAGAGAGAGAGAGAGAGAGAGAGAGATAGAGATCGAGAGAGAGCTAGAGAGAGAGAGAGAGAGAGAG
>JBBPDA010000013.1:8282729-8316835 GCA_037974385.1 Arnoldichthys spilopterus | reverse complement strand
ACTAGTTAAGACAGGTGTCTTTAATGAGGGTGACTAATTGAGTAGGAGTGTCTAACCACTCTGTGGGAGCCAGAACTATTAGTGGATGGTATGGGTTCAAATACTTATTGCACTCAATGAAATGCAAATCAGTTTCTATCTTTTATTTTAAGTTATTTTTTTCAATTTTAAAAACCTACCATTAAAATGATACTGTTCTGAGACTTTTCATTTCTTCGTCATTGGACAACATTACAGAATTAGCGAGGGGTCAAATAATTATTTCCTCCACTGTATATATACAGTGAGTTCCTGTAGTTAATTTGCTGGAAAATGAGAGAGAGTAAAGAGCTGAGCCACTTTGACAAGGGCCTTATTGTGAGTCAGAGCATCTCCAAAACAGCAGGTCTTGTGGAGTGTTCCAGGTCTTCAGTCGTTGATACCTACCAAAGTGATCCAAGAAAAACAGCTGGTGATTTTATATATATAGCCGTTACATTAACACCACCTGCCTAATATTAAGTAGGTCCCCTTCATGCTGCTGACTGTGGTGCATTGTGTGTTCTGAGCCCTTTCTATCAGAGTCACCATTCACTATAGAAACCACAGCAGTTCTCTAGGCTAGCCTTCACTCCCCCACATGCATCAATAAACCTTGGGTGCCAATAACTATGTTGTTGATTCACCAGTTCTTCCTTGTATCACTTTTGGTATGTACTAACTACTGCATCTCTGGAGCACTCCACAAGACCTGCTGTTTTGGAGATGCTCTGACTCAGTTCCATCAGTTGTATCCATCACAGTAAGGCCCTTGTCAAAGTGGCTCAGGTCCTTAAGCTCACCCATTCTTCCTACTTCCAACACATTAACTTCAAGAGCTGAATGTTCTCCTGCAGCTTATTATATCCCACCCCCGACATGTGCCAGTGTAATTAAATAGACAATGTTATTTGCCTTACCTGTCAGTGGTGTTAATGTTATGGCTGATATGGTAATAAACCTTTAGGCATATATAGAACAGATGCAAATGAACAGGAAAGCAGTACAAACTATAAAGATGAGTTTTGTGTGTAAAAATTGTTGATATTTTGTGAGCTCATTAGAAAGACATGGGTTTGGTTCCAGATTTCTCCCTGATGCCTGCAGACATTGCAGGGATGTGTGAAACTTAGTGGTAAAAAGTGGGTTTTCACAAGGAGAGCTCTGGAAAGGGTTAGGAGAACACACCTACATACACATCACTGTTTACTGTATTAAAGTAACTAGAAACACTTTCTGTTCAGTTAAAACAACTGATTTGCACAGAAGTGTTTGATGTAACACATCGCAGTCTTAGACTGTGGCTCTTCAGGAACTGAAGCCTAGCTCAATGTCTCGATCTAGTGGCCGAGCTGGAAGGTGCAGCTGTGCCCAATGTTGGAATGAAGTCAAAACAATAAGTAATGGAAAATAATTCAATAATCCTCATTCAAACCGTCCATCTCTCCCGCTCTTCTTCTGCCCTTTCCCACACTCATGTCTATTTTTTAACATTCCACAATCATTCCACTCTACTATACCAGCTATTAATGTTAGATTGCTCTGTGTGTGTGTGTGTGTGTGTGTGTGTGTATGTGTGTGTGTGGGTTGGAGGTTTGTGGTAACACAAAAGAGAGAGTATATGTGTTTTGAGAGATGAGTGTGTGAATGTATGAAAAATAGGGCAAAGTGTCAAAGTGTGAGCATGTGTGTGTTCTTGATAAAGTCAAAGTGAGGCAGAGGCGTTAGGTATGAAATAGAATGTGTAAATGTGTGTGTGTGTGTGTGTGTGCATGTGTGTGAGAAAAGTTGTCCTGACATAACACAGTCTCCCAGCTGCTCCTGTAACTCAGCAGAACTGAATCACCTACACACACGCGCACACACACGCAGACACACACACACACAAACACACACACACACACACACTTTCTGTCGCTCTCTCTCTCTAATGCAAATCAATGCAAACAGGCACCTGCACAAGGAAGAGCTGGGGACAGACATAACAGCTTGAGGCTACAGCCGGCTTATCTTCGCTGGGAGAATATTTGTAAACATTTGAAAAATTCATGATGCCGTCAGTGCATTGCAATTCTGCCTCATCCCACAGACTGCATACATAAAAATAAAAAAGTCTTTGATAGTATAAAAATAACAGTGTCAGGGTTATTTCATTATGAGTAAAAGATCACACTTTTGGATTCTCCAAGATTTTGTCTTCACACAAACACAAACACACTCATTCTACAGAACAGACAATGTTAATCCAGCCAGTGTTCAATTTATTAGTTCCTAGATATAATCTCTTTGATACAGTGAAAAAGAAACTCTCATACACATTATATATTATATGAATTCTTAATCTAAAGTTGAAGAACTGCCTATATCAGTCATTAAGAAAGAACTATAATGATCTACACATGTAAATCATAAATAAGACTGAATCTAAATCAGTCATAGAGCATAGCGTGTCCAGTAAGTTCTGACCACAATTCTGTCTACTCGTTTAACCCTGAGAGCTACAGCTTTTTCAGTCTAGTAGTTATGAAACTACTTCGGTCTTTAAACTTTACACCCGAGACCTTGGTAAGTGACAATTCAATGAATGACCATCTTGAGTGAGCCTGTATCAATTCTATACACTACGTTAATACTGACCTACAGAAATTAAACCTCTGTTGTCCTTTTTTGCTCCAACAAAGCACCAAAAGTCCAGTGAGTTCCCAAAATGTTGTTGGCTGGTATTATAATGAATCCCTTTCTGGGTTTTCTGACAGTTTGCTATGTATACGTTTTGCCTTCTTTTAGTAGTACAGAATTGACACAGGTACGGTTAAACAGGTGCATCTGCATTATTTCCACTTATGTTTAGATCAAGGTCCCTGTCCTGTAACAATGATAACAGTACAAGGGCAAAAACTTTGCCACGACAACGATGTTCTTCGCACAAGGCATTTAACTCAAAATCACGTTTTTGGGTCTTTTTACAACCATATCAAATGCATTAGCTATGCAAGTTATTCTGGAACAAGAAAATGTCTGTCTAAGCAGATGCATCTCCATGGAGAGTCAACAGAAATCTGTGTGTGGATCAGTGGAGGCATATCACAATGCTGGCGCTACCACACACCTACTCAAAGGTGTAAAAAGGAAGTAAGATTCATGTTCATGTTCAAACTGCCATGTCACTGCCTCATAGTGCAAGCACATTACAGTCAGCACATATCAGAAGAGAATTGTATGTTTTGTACATGCTGGACGATTCTCTAAAACACAACCAGTGGGTGGTTTGTAGAGGGGGGGGCATTGGGGTGGCTGGAGTCACCCTTGTTAGCAAAATGACCAAAATGCATGACCAAAACCCTTGTTAATCTGCCATCCCCTTTATACTCCATAGAGTAGTGTCAAGAGTGTCAGCCCCCCACCACCACCCAAACCAATCACCAAATGAACAAAACCAATATATACAGCAGGACCTGGACTATGAGGGCATGGAATGGCAGCTGGAATAGAAGAAAGAGTGGTGTACCACAGGTAGACATATAAAATTAGCACTGATACCACACACTTACAGCAACTATTCTAATACTCTTGAATGAGTAACAGACAGAGAAGGTAAAATACTCTTGTGCACAATAAAAGTGCCTGATTTACCACTGATTCAAATGACAAGAAGATAGCAGGCACATTTAAAACTGAAATTCACAGATATAGCTAACTCAGAGTCAATTTTCATAAAAACTACGCCTTTAAACTGTGCAAATGTATCCAACCATTACTGGTAAGACTACTGGTACGTTACTGGTAAGACTAAGCTGTCATAAAGCTGTCATAGATGCATTATCAAGATGTAACATATTAACATTTGTGCGCATGTAAAAATGAATTAATAACATTACAACGCATTATAAAGTTTGAGAGGGCGGGTAGAAAGTGCATTGCAAGTTAGAATGGAAACGGGGGCAACACTGTTGAAGGACAGCATTCATCATGCAACACCACACCCACATAACCCTTTCAATCTGATACAAACCAATACATAGGCAGATGCTATATACTGTCATGAGTTCTCAGATTGTTTTTTTTTATTTAAAGTGTCATATAACCATTAGCAGTATTGCTATGACAGATGCTACAATAAAGTAGTGCTAATTTAATGTCATGACATCAAATTACTGAATCAGTCATGACAATTACCAGTAATAAAAATATGACAATTATATTATATTAATGGACATAATCTGACATAAGTGACACGATGACATGTTTATAGTATGGTTATGTCAATGTTTTGTAGTTATGTAGGGTTCATGTGAAGTGTCATAGGCATCTGTAGAGCATTATTCCAACAAGCCTCAGTTGTTACAGCAATGGCTTAGGTAAAATGGCATCCAAATGGACAAAAGCAGCTTTTATGACAACTGATGCTTGCTGAAATAAAATAAAAAAGTTTTCTTCATCAACTTTTAGATCAGATTAATATAAAAATATATAGTTTTTTTTACAGAGTTCACAAACTTTCAAGCACCACTGTGTGTGTATATATTTTGAACTGTCACAATGCATGCAATGATTATAAATGCTGCCCTTTAGCAGTGACCAAAAGGAATACAAAGACTGTTAGTGATAGCTGATAGCTTTATGACAGATTGCTTAGTGACATGCTGTCCAGTAACTGCCCACCAGGTGGAAAAGTAGCATTTCAACCAAGGCATTCAGGAAGACCATAACTTTAAGGGTACTGATTCTAGATTTCCTTCAGTTACATGTTCTGACTCATGCACGCACCAGAGGAATCTGATCCCAGATCTACACTCTTTCCCTGGAATTCTCGCAGAACACAGGCCTAAACAAGTCAAGCGCTAAAACCTAAAAACAAAAGCACTTAGTCGTCACAGTGGCATTTCTTACACTGTTTTAAACTGTCTACAGAAAGGTTCAAGTAGTATTCAGAACCAGCTGTTACAGGTAAGTGATGGTGAGAAGGGCAAGGTAAAGAGTAACCAACGAGACGGACCATCATCTACAAAGGAATGAACAAGTAACATTAATAATGGATTAATAATTAATGCAACAACAGGCAAAATGCTCTTAAATTATTCACTGAAATGCCCTTTAATGCACCACTTCCTGAAAGCATCTGGTTGGTCGAGTGCAAAATCAGCTAAGCAGTGGGAAACCCTGCTGAGATCATGTTGATATGTCTAGTGAGCAATGTTATGGCTTCTTCTTCTCTAACCAACATTCAACGTCTGATTCACCGGTCAAGCCATGATAACCAAACCCCTTCTTCTTATATTATAATCTATACACCTAATGTACAATCAACAGCCATGCATAGGTTACAGTACTGTATATGTAGACCTTTTTGTCTCGATGGTGTCTTGTAGAATCAAGTCTATATTTGATAACGACAGCTCAGTAGTAAAGTATAGATTTTCACATATCCAGCTCTCCAGTTGTGTTTGTTTTGTTTTTTGTAGCGAGAGCAAGCTGAAGAATATTGTTCTGTCGTATAGGCCAAAGATAGCGATACTGTTCAAGCACACGATGCATCAACCACTCCCCTCCCATTTCCTTTATTCTACAAGGCTGTGGTTGAAGCAATTTGAGCTTGTCGGCTTCCTCACTTCCTGTTTAAAGGGCTCACAAGCAACAGGGAGGAAGTGAGTGTGTGTGTGCAGTTGTGTGTGTTGAGTGTGTATTTCTGAGAGAAACACACAGCAAGAGAGAGAGCGAGAGAGAGAGAGAGAGAGAGAGGGAGAGAGAGAGCGAGAGAGAGAGACCATCTTAAAGCATTATCGCGATATCATGCCACTCTTACAAAACTCTAAAAGTGTTTCGTGTGCTCCTGTGCTAGCAGAGCCCACTCGGGATGGAATTAGCAGCTCGTCCTCAAATGCCCTGTAAGGCCCACTGTACCTCCCCAAAAGACAAAAAGGGCCAGGGCAGTTTGACTTAAGCACATTCAATCAAACAAAAAACTTAATAATCCTAAAAGGGGAAACACACACCACACCTCCTTATAAACCCTCCCTATATTAATAATTGAGCATATATGAACAGTGGCAGTTAAATTTGCAATTTCAAATGTCAAAATATCAGAAGATGCCCCCTGGCCTCAACAGTGGCCATCTCAGACTAAAAATGGTCAAATGGAAAGGTGATTCATCCTGCCCTGTGTGACTAAACAATAGTCACGGTCATCTATAATTCAGTTAAACCAAAACCCTACTCTGCAATCTATGGCTCTTCTCAATGTGTCTTCAGCAGTTTCTGCTCCGGTCCATAAATCTGGTAGGCGCACCACCCGAACCAGACAATGACAGAGGCTATACAGCCTTGCAGCAGCATCATCACACCGTAGGTGGAGCAGAGAGTGGGGCCAGGGAGTCGAGGAGGCCTCGAGGGCACCAGGACCAAAGAAGGGTGGAGCAACAGGGCCCGTATCTCCACCTTAATCATGTGGAGCTCGTCAAGGATGGACAAGAAGGTACAGCAGTGGAACCACTGGTGGCTGTGTCCCCAAATGTCAAATTTGCCCGGAGACAGTCGCTCAGGGATCTTGCTGATATTGAAGACCGCGGACACCACCAGCCAGAAGCAGTGGCGGTAGAAGAAGGCGGACATCATTGACGACGGGTAAGAAGGGGCAACTGGAGTGTTGGGTGGGTACGGCGAGGGGCTGAGGAGGCGGTAGAAGACCGGCGTGGACGAGATGAAGAAGGGCAAGAGGAAGACAAGGGTACGCACAGCGTAGCGGTACTTCCTCCAGCGCTGCCTGGTGTTGCAGCAGGTTATCACACAGACGATGGCTATAAAGCAGGAGCAGGGGATGTACAAGGTTTCGAAGAAAGGCCAGGAAAGTAGGGGAGCGCTGTAGGAGGAGGAGGAGGAGGAAGCAGGAGAAGGTGGCTCTTCTTGCCTCTGCACATGTGTCTCGGATGCGTTCTGTGCCCCGGCCCCAATCTTTGGTATCCCTGCCTGCGGGTGAATGTAGTAATAGTAAGCCAGAGACGAACCGACGGTGTACGCGCTTATGGTTCCGTAATCCACAAAGAAGCAAATCTCGCGGATGATCAGCGACATGGAGTTGAGCAGATGTGCCATGCTGCTGGCCAGTAACAGGTAGAAGACCCCAATGAAGTAGGTCCAGGCAGGGTAGAAGAAGGGGTCGCCTGCGGTCGGAGCCCCTTCCCACTCAAATATCTCCAGAAAGTGGAAGGCGAAGAGAAAGATGGGGAGGAAGTGTGTCCAGAAGTTCCCCGTCTCGTTGGTGGGCCGGAAGGCGGAGACCAGGCACTGAATGAGGCTGTAGTCAGGGAAGCGGTAACCCGACAGGATGAAGTTCTCCGTCACCCTTGGTGGCACGTCAGTGTAGCGGAGGAGAGGTAGAGACCACATGATGATATCCCGTACCTTTGACAGCCTAGTAGACTGGCTCAGTGCAGCAGCTGGCAGGGGTCTTCTCCTCTGACATCATCATCCTCATTGTGCACCTTTACAGGGTCTTTACATAAGCATGGGACCAGGCTGTTCCACGGTAAGGTCACAGCAGGAGAGCCTGTGGTCATTTAGAAAAAATATATTGATTTTTTTGTCAGTCAGCAGCAGATCTAGATCTTACAGCAAAGTGCCAGCGAACAATCCATCAAAAAAAAGTGCAGCAAAATAATAATCCATGTACAACAGACTTTGTATGTGCAGATTAGGATATAGCTGGCAACAAAATTCCTGAGCCTTAATTAAAGGTATAAATCCCCCACAGCACGCAGAGAGACCGCTGGACTCTAAAAAAAATGCTTTTTTCCCCTTTGAGAAACCAAAGGTCAGCGCCCGCGAAGTCCAGTTTTTGTCATTTCTTTAGACCTTGGCCAGCAACGTCGCGGGGCTATATTTTATCTCTCCAGTGCAGATGGGCTCTTATCAATGTCGAGGTCACTCTGCCCTGCCCGAGGGGCTCCTGTTTCGCCTGCGTTACATGAGCCTCCTTTACAAGGTGCGCTCAGAAAACCGGCAGGGATCCGGTAGCCTCTTCGGCGATCCGGTGTAACGTGCCGACACGGAGCCGGCGGCCTTCTTTACCGCTCTGAGACGGAGCCGGTGGGCTTAGCCTGCGTGCCGGGCTAAAGCTCCGCATCGCGAGCCGGCTCTGCGCCTGCTGAATCCCACTCCGGAAAGTGGGTCAGAGGGGGAACGCGGCGCGCGCCGTCTCACATCGCGCGACTGCGGATCCTACGGACACGCGATGGCGTAGAAAAGGCGGCGCGCGTCTGTAGCGCGGCGCCGAGCGATGCACGGATCACACACACTGTGCGCGCGCACGCGTCCGAATACTCTCACGTGCCCCGATGCCAGGAGGTCCTGCCTCACGAGGACCGCACTGTCCTCGTTTATTCCCGTACTGTCCAATCCAGGTCCTCTGCGCTTCAGCTGGAGGAGGCCCGTAGCCCTCTTTATCTCCTTCTACACGCGAACGTCCTGTCCTTGACTGCTCGCCGGCGGGTCGCAGTGCCCCGTGAGCGGTGGTGGAGCCTATGTGCACCCCCCTATGGGCCCCTCCTCCTCCTTCCCCCTCCCCCTATGAGGGTAAATCTACAGTCCTGCGGGGCAGCTCGCTAACGGCGCCTTTCTGTATCCACCAAGCATATGTGCTCTCTATCATCTCCCCCCCCCCCTCCCTCTTTCTCTCTCTCTCCCTCTCTTCCCAACCTGACAACTTTCCAGTGACGTCGTTGAAAGCACTGGACAGGAATAGACCGGGTTTATGCGCCTGAAGCTCTCACCGCTGCAAAGCTGCGCGCTCTCTCCTTCATTTTATTCCTATGATTTATTTTACAATGTAAAGATAGGTTTAAAAAAAACTACTGTTACAAACGGTGCTGTTTATGAGAGATGAATTAGTGCGCTCGTGCTCCTTGTTAATACAAATTAATTATAAACCTGCCGGGAGACGCAATCGTGCGCCACCACACAGGGGACCAATGAAAACAAGCGTTGAACGGAGCACATTTAATTTCCTACCCGTATTCCGGCAAGCGACGCTTATCTGACCTCGGATTGGCTGCTGTCGCTTGGCTTTGGCGAGCTAGGATTGGTTAGGAGTTATACTCTCCCGAGAGGACCGTCTGTCAGATCGGTGGAACAAGAAGCTAATCCGAAGCGAGCGTGGGCGGAGCTTGTCGGAAAACAGGTGGGAGGAAGAGACCAATACAGACGACCCTTCCTTCCTTCGCCTCGCCCCCTGCTGCCGCTTGATCAAGTGCCAGGTGGCTCCTGCGAGGGGCAGTGGGTCGTGAAATAGCCCTGCCTTGAGGGCAAGCCCGCAGGTTCCCCATCAGCCAGCTGTTCTGAAGACTGTGGAGCGTGAATCAGACAGTGCAGTTTTCTTTAAAGTGCACTGTACTTTGTAAAATGGTCACATGGGTTTAAGGTATGTGAGCTCATTAAGTTGGTACTGCAGTAAGCATGTAGTTTTAAAATGTCAGCATCTTTTCCATTGTCCCCGTGTGAACTTTTCTAAAGCGTGCACGAAGTTGCTGTCAAAAATACACAATCGTTTATATTACTCTGGATGAAGATCTTATCTTTTAACCTCACTTGATGAATGTCCTTTTTCTAGCGAGCAGGTGTCTTCTCTACATCATCAGGAAAATCCATCCATTCCTCACCACCAACACTACTCAGATTCTCATCCAGCCACTTGCCATTTCAAGGCTGGACTACTGCAACTCTCTCCTGGCTGGTCCCTCCTTTGAAGACCCCTACGACTAATTCGGAATGCAGTAGCACATCTGGTCTTTAATACACCAAACTTCTCAAACACCACCCACTTCTGAGGACCTCTCACTGGCCTCCCATGGCCCCTGCATTAGATTTAAAACACAGATTCTTGCTGACAAAGCCAAAAACCGTCCAGCCTGTTTGCCTCGCTACTATGATCAAACCATGGATCACAGCTCACCTCTTAGAGCACGACTGGACAGCCCCCTTCTCAAAAATCGAACACCAGACATCAAGGCTCTTCTCAGATTTAGCACCTAGGTGGTGAAATAAACTTCCCATGACAGTTAGAACCGCAGAGTCCCACATTGTCTTTAAAGGATGATGGAGAACCTTACATATCTCTTACATATCGCCTGGTTGAATCTTTATCTAGGTTATCTAGTAAAATATTGCTTGACTGGCAGCTCTTAATGGGGCAGTGGTGATTAGAAAGCACTCATGTACGTCGCTCTGGATAGGAGCGTCTGTTGTTTTTTTTAATATTAATTTTATATACTCTTATTAATCTCCAAGGGGAAGCTGTCCTCTGCATTTTACCCATCCAGAGCAGTGGGCACCAGCATACACACCCGGAGCATCCTGTGCCTTGCTCAGGAGCATTACAGCTGTGGTTTCCGGGAGTCAAACCAGCCACCCTTCAGTCACAAACCCGCTTCTCTAACCTTTAGGCCACGCCTGCGCCCAAATACTGAAAATGAAAATGTTATAAAATATACAATATTTATATAATTTATATGCATTTCCTTGTTTAATATTCCCAGGCTGTGGTTGCTCTATTTATATACTGGTCTATACTACTTTACCTCTGATGGACATCGGTTATCACTGCTTTAACTGAACCCTTGTTTTCTCGTTCGTTGAGTGAGGACAAAAACGCAGCTGGTAAATAACCTCGGGGCTTATATTGAGTGTGCTGTCATCTGTGCATATGGTTTACTGCAGTCACAGCCCATATGGCTTAAATGTGCTGTACTAGAGATTAGTGAGGGAGGAATTTACTGGCTTATGCACTCACCACCAATGCTTCAACAAACCATGATTCTTAGCACAAAAACGGTATTTCACTGTATTGCACTTTTGTTATATAAGCATAATTGTTGGTGCAAGACAGTTGTTGAGCTCATGTGTCAATGCTGTGTGTTTATTTGCGCTTGCGAGGTGTATTGTGGGCTGCCTGCTTCCTCTCTTTCCGGGTCATTTTGGCCGGTCCAGGGGGAGGGCATGGCTGTGCAGTGGCCGGTTGTTGTGGGCCACATTGAGCGCCTGCTTGTCCGTTGTTCAAGGAAGGGCGCTGCAGGCAAGGAGCAAGAGGCTTGTAGAGAAGATGAAAAATGAATGCGTTGGAGTACCTAAAGAAGTGGTGAAAGTGCATGAAAGTAGGGTTAGAGATAAATGATTCAATGCTCTCACTGTAGATATGAAAAATTGTGTGCTTTTACCTGAGCCACACTAATAAATCCTAGACTTGAACATAGACTCAGTCTGTGCTTTATTAACATGACTAAGGAACTTCGCACAGTGCTCAAAACATATTAAACATGTGAATTTCAATGAATTTTTGAATTTCCAGTAAACTCGTTAGAAGCACTGCGACCTTCACTACCAGAATGTGCATTAGTTTCATCCCTCTGGCAATAAGACCCTAAAAACTCAGGGACTGACCTAGCAAAGATACACACCCTCCCACTCAATTAGTCCATATTTTTATATTTATTATTGATATTTAACATTATGCTGCTACATTCTTCCTGCTCCCGGTGTCATGTTTACATCTGTTCTTCTCCATAACGTTGTTTCACCTTTGCACAAACTGCTACTTTGCATATAGTAGATTCCATAACTGTGTATTGGTCTTCACTCATAAACTGTCTGTGTTTGCACTGTCTTGCAAAGTTTGCACACAATGCACTTTATGTTGTTATGTGTAGTTTTTATGGCCCTGTGTTTTCATGTACCACCGTGGTCCTGGAGGAACGTGTACTGGGCTAATTGTATATGACAAAAAAAGCCGACTTGACATGTCCTGACTTCCGAGTTTACCACAAGGGAAGTGCAGCAAAATAGCTGACAACTATTTAAATAAAATTTGCAAACTGAAGACAGTTCCATATTAGCCATGCTTTTACACCAGCCATTATATCATGGTATACATGGTATCATGTGAACACTAGATCAGGCTACCACTGGTCCATCCAAATGCTTTACATGATAAATTTACTAGCTGCTGAACGCAATCAACTTGCAGATACGATGTGATGAGTGACTTCATACGTTTTCTGGGGCAATCTGAACACACCAACACAACAAATTGCTCCTCTTACCATGGCAGCAGGTTGTCTCCGCCACACAGTCGTAGAGAACAGCGGAAGGGGTTAATAATAGGGAATGAGAGCCCGCCCCCTGTGGCAGAACTCATCACCTGCTGGCTGGATTCACAGCTCAACTCACTGAGCTCACAGAAATAGGCTGGAACGCGGAGAGACTGGAGCACACGAGAACGCTCCATTAGCCATGGACCTTAGTAAATAATCAATAAGTAACTGAATACTCAGCAGATGCTGGAGATAAAGCCTGTTTGTGTGTTACCTGAAGTCGGGGGAGAGTGCTGAGCCAGGAGTCATGGAGAGGGATGGCTGGTCTGAATCCTGTGACACACAAACACACACATACACGGTCACATTGTTGAATGGTCTCTCTGCAGAGGGGCTTGCTGTACTGTATTGTTCAGTACTGTGTTAGAAGTTCGGGCCCATTCAAAAAGATCATAAAGAACTGATTCATAAATAAACAATGGTGATCATAGGAGGGGCTCTTGTACTTCCTTCCCTCAATTGAAAACACTGAATGCTGTGTCTGTCCAATACACCATTCAAAATTTCGAGGCCTTTCTCTCTCATACACACACAGTTTTGAGCTTTTCACACACCAATCACTAGGTCTGGTTTGGGGCCCTGGAGCATGTGGTACGCTCTTTTGTATGCTTTGATACGGATACTCCTTTTGTCTGCTTTCTCCACTGAACATACAGCTGGGTTTACCAGAGATGCGCCATCATTCTGAGGAGAGAGAGAGAGAGAGAGAGAGAGAGAGAGAGAGAGAGAAAGTGAGAGAGAAAGAGCAAGAGAGAGAAAGAGAGAGAGAGAAAGAGTGAGAGAGAGAGAGAGAGAAAAAGAGAGAGAGAAAAAGAGAGAGAGCGAGAAAGAGAGAGGGAGAGGAATGAAGGGAAAAAGAGGAGTAGAAGAGCATGATAGAAAATGGGTAGTGGTCTGTCCTGCTATTTCCAGTAATAACACAAATTACATACATGCATTCATTTTTAGCAGATACAAAACGTGTGGTAAGAAGACGTGTGGAGAAGCATGTGTGGGCTGATGTGTGCGAATGACATCTTAAGTGAGGTTATGAACCTTCTTCTGTAAAAAGAGCTGCTGTTCATCACTCTCTTGTGGCAGACCTTCTCCAATGAACGACAGTTCAAAAGTCATGTGTGGAAGAAGTACACTCAGCTCCTACCAAAAACGAGAAAAGAATCAGCCAAAGTGCTGCCCTTGTTTAGGCTTCTTGTCACTTCTCTCGCACTTTTTTTCAACAGTCTCACTTCTTGTCAGCAAAGAGGCCAACAACTGACAGAGGCAAAAAAAGGACGCCATTGACATGCCGAGGTGGTTGACCATATAGAGAAAGAGGAAGAGGTCTGTCTGTCTGGCTCACCCACAAGCTCATGAGCGTGTGAAACTCTCTGTAGGACTCAATGATGTGGATCTTCAAAGACTGCTTCCTCAGGATGTTCAGCTCGGGAACTAAAGGATACAAGGTCACTTCAGAGACGCAGAATTGATTGAATATTCACATTGTGACAATAATGTGTCGACGGGGACTACCAATAGGGAACATTCCCAGAAATCTTGCTAGCGTTATGTAACAGATCTTTAAATGTTAGGAGCAAACATTCGCAAAGTAACATTAATGGAATGTTCTAAGGCCTTGAACTCCGGCAGTGTTTGTACAAAAATTTTGACGTTTGATGCTATATTCATTGTTCTAATGTTCTTTCAATGTCCTGGGAACTACTTGATTCCTGGAACATATAATTTCAGGGAATCAAAGGTCACACCATTAGAATTAATAGATAGGGGAATGTTTTACAACTACAGTACTGTGCAAAAGTGAGCTAAATGGCTTTAAACAATTGACAAAGACTTTTACGGTACTTTAGTTTTCTGGGTTTTTTTTACAAGAATTAATTAATATCAATAAGTGTTCGTTGGTAAACTCTAAAAAGTTTTCCTTCTCCTTTTACACATTTTTTCAGTTTTCTAAACGATCTAAAACAAGGGTGTACTAGAATACTGGTGTATACACACACACACAGACTCACAGTCTTGTGGCACAAGAGAGGTGATGATGTAGTATATAGATAATGTGGAACTGAGCAGAGGAGCCACAGGTGATGATAGATTCAGACCCCTCCAACTAAAGTACTCACTCCAGGACACTAAGAGAAGGGGATATTTACAGCATTTTCACTCATATTTTACATAGAAACTGATTTTAGATTTACTTTGCTGCATTAGACCTGTGTGAATCTGCACAGACAGAATGTTGTCTTAAAGCAAAGCCATTATTACCTAAAGGGGAGCTGAGGGCAGGAAAATTGTGGGGGGTGTGATTGAGCAAGATGCTGGCTTCCTCTTTCAGATTGCCATAGGGTTCCAAGTGACCTTGGAAAATATACCATTAAATAAACACACAGACAAAGAAAAAAAGCAAATCATGTGTCATTCCACAATCACAAGACAAGGCTATTGAAATGTGCACACCTGATAGCCAGCCGTTTTTGGACTGGTCCATTCTTGAACGGAGCTTAAAACGGGGGGAATGGACAAGTAGGCTCCAGTGCAGCCAATATCCACTGTCCAACTTATTCTTAAACAAGAAACACTCTAACTCAAAGTTCTCTGCCGTTGTTTCTTAAGAAAGAAAAAAAATCAAAGAAGTCACCAGTCAATGAATTCATAGATCTCAAAACATCCAACAAGCAACTCCAGTCCTCGGTGGGCTAATGTCAGGTACAGTTTGGTAACTCTCCTGCTCAAACACACCTGAATCAAGTGACCTGATAATTGTTAGGTTTAGTGAGCGTGTTTGAGGAGGGGAGTTACCAAACTGTGCAGGACACCGGCCCTCCAGGACTGGAGATCCCTACCCCTGCTCAAACATTCTTACGACATCAGGAAATTTTGCATTATTGTGTTTCTCTAAAATGACATATCAATTTTATGTCAAACAGGCTGAGGTTAAGGTTAGGACTAGATGTCGGCACTGCAATATTTAGCTACAGTAAGTCTGTATTATTATCCTGCATTATGTGTGTATTTTAGGTGGCTGAGTAGCACCCTCTACCTTTGGCATAAGTGAAGGGCAGGTCAGCTAACTGGGCTTTGCGGCTCATGCACACAGCCAGTCTCTCACAACTGTGATAGCGGTTCATGTCCGGTGGGCACTGAGGGTGAGCTGATGAAGGGCATTCTTCAGGACAGAACAAAACTGCCTTACATCTGGGACTAGTGGGAAGAGAGACAGAGCATACACAAAAGGAAAGTCAAGAACCGAATGGCAGAGGTGGAGAAAGTAACATTAATAGCTGCAAATAAAAGAAGAAGCTAAAGGAAAAAAAACAAATGCTTGTCCATACACGTCAGCTAGCACTGAGCAGCTGGCTCTCTGAAGAGGGCCTAACCTTCCCAGCCTTTTGTTTCAACAAGTCTACAAATTTGCACATAATTGATCCACCTTGCTGTGTTCATGTCTCCCTCAGAGCAGCTTTTACACGTTACATTCCATAAACCCACATACACAGCCTTCATCATGTCTGGAATGTTGCCCCAGGCCCAACATTTTGGAACATACCATTCTCTTGATTTATTTGCCTATGAGTGTAGATGATGTGCCATGTAGAACTTGTTGTTACTTTGTTTACTCTGTTAAATTATAGTAAAACACCAACAGTTGCTAAATCTTTGTACCACAGTCGACTCTGACGTTTACCTTGTTTCTTCTTTTCCTTAGTAAATTTATCCCCTCTACAACCTCTCCCTCACTCCCTCTCTCTTTCTTCACCTTACCATGGTTTCAGTTGGCTGGGGAAAGAGTGTTTCTTACAAGCGTGACAGTAGTACGTGAGGGGCCAGCGCATGCTAAATGCTTTACTGCATGGTGCCCCTGTCTCCCGGTCTACGTAAATGGGCACCCAGCCACCTACTGCCTCTGGTCTCAGCGTCACCTTTAAAAGAGACAGAGACTTCTCTCTCTCTTTCAGTAACCTAAAAGTGAAGGGAAGGGGCAGCGAAAGACAGAGAGATCCAGAAAAAGAAGGAAATAAAACTTTCAGTTTACTACAAAATATCAGCTGTTTCTGAAAACATGAATCCATGACTTTATTAGACTCAAATATATGCGTCATTTCCTCGTGAATGTTACATTTGACTCCATCTTAGCATAAATTGCCAATCTTCAGTGACCTGAAATACAGGCTTTTGTTGATGAAATATATTTAGTTCGTATGGAAATGTTGTGACATCATACCCCACCGTAGCCACCTGAGGGCGCCACCATCCCTTTTCCTTCCCTTATTTTCGAGTCTCCTTCCCTCTTCTAGTTCCCTTGTGTTCTTCCCTCTTTCCTTTCCCTCCTTCCAAGCTCCCCAGCTTTCCTTCTGCTCCTGTTTGTTTATCAGCCCATGTGTTCCCCATGTTTTCCACACCACGTGTCTTCTGATCCCTCATTGGTTGTCCTCCCCCAGTCCTGTCTCCTCCCCCTCTGTGTTCACACTTGCCCCTTATTGTAATCAACTGGCTTTCCTGATGTGTGTGTCTCATGTTCCCTTTGATGCCCCTTGTGTTTAACCCTCTTGTTGCTTGTGCATTGTAGCATCATCTGCTTATTACTCAGGTGTGTATTTTGTGGTTGAAAGGACAGTGTGTGCTTCTTTGGTTTTCAGTTATCTCTGGGTCGTGCTCTTTGCTTTTGGCACTTTGCTAAGAATTATGAAAAATGAATAAAATATCATGGAACCTGCTCCGCCTTGTGTTCCCTCCTCACAGCTTGGGCCAAAGGCCCTGACAAATGCTGGACATACTTTAATCAAATAAAACCAGAGCATCACTTTTTCCCAGTATACCAAAAGTGCTCACCTATGCAGATTCTTATCATTAACTCTCAGAGTCTGTGGACGTCGCGGAAACCCTCCACTCAGAGGTGAATCCATTGAGTGGCAGAGCAATTTCTGTATCCTCTGTGTAGTGACCACCGCACCCTCACCATCACCACTTGCTTCTTCCCCATCTCTCAGTGAACTGGTCCAACCCCGCGGCAAAATATCAAAGCCAAGTGGCAAACCGGAAGAGTCGGTCAGCACCAGCACACTCTCTCCATTATCATACGCTACAGGGGCGGACAAAGACAATGTCAGCAAAAAAATCTATATATCTGTCTGGGTCTGAGCAAATAGGTCAATCATCACTGTAAGTGTGTTTGTAGTAGAAAAGGTCAGCAGAATGTGTGTGTGTGTGTGTGTGTGTAAGGGATGGACGGTAAAGACCATCTCATAGTATTTTAGCGATAACGATAACTACGCTACAATATAGAAATAAGCTACTGTGTCTTTCAGGACACACAGTCCTGAGAGCTGTGCAAACACAAACCTTGATTCAAAACAGTAAAACCTAATCCTAACCTTCAAATACTAAAATACACCATTTAAGGACAATACAACTTAGAATAAAGTTTTATTCACAAATTAAAACTCCAGTGAAAATGCAATCACCAATACTGGCAGGATTCATTGCATAACCCCTGGAAAAAATGGAAATATTGTAAAATCACGATTCTTCTGTAAATGCGCAACTAACGATTAAAGACGTAAATGTGTGAGATGGTGAGATGGCTTATCACAAGTATCACAATTAGGGATGCACAGATCTGGCTTTTTCAATGCCAATACTGACACCTGGGCTTTGGATAAGGGCCGATACTGAGCGCCAATCCAATACCAGTGTTTAACATATAAACTGTATGTTTCACTGTGTGGAAGAGGCTGGAATGTGTAAGGCAACATCAGACTTGACAAACACTGCCCTCCAAACTTTATAAAAATATGTAACAAATACATATAAACATATTATCTGAATTATTTATTATTTAAACAATAATCGTGCACCAGCAACATATTTTTTAAAATCTTTAAAATGAACAAGAATGACAGTTAATGCATGCATGTAAACAAACACAGAATAACAGATTCAGTTTTAATAGATCAGTGCCATGGATCAGCCCATTGTTACCGATACCTGATCCAGCGGTTTGATCCAGTGGTGAACCAATATCCAGTATTATCATCGAATCAGTGCATCCCCAATCGTGATATGCCAAATTCTTATCATGTGGAGCACAGTCCTAGTATGTGTTTGTGTGTTTGTTGTTGTTGCTTTTATCAAAAATAAATAAAAGAGTGAAGCGATTAATTTTTGGTCACTGGGCTAAAAGGGGAATTCGATCACTGATCTATCAAAATATCTGCATAAAGTTGAAAGTTTGCACTGTAGAGTCATTACTGTTCACAGTGGTGGTCACAGGAAACAGGAAGCACTTAATGCCTCTAAAAGCAAAGTGACTCTTTGTCATTGTGAACACACCCAGGCACCACAACGAAATGTGACCTCTGCATTTAACCCATCACACGTGCAGCAGGGGGCAGCTACCAACAGCACCCGGGGAGCAGTGTAGTGGGAGGATACCTTGCTCAAGGGTACTTCAGTAGTGCACAGGCCGGGACTCGAACCTGCGACCTTCAGGTCCCAAAGGCAGTGTCCTACCCACTAGGCCACCACTGCCCACTAAAACAGCTGTATTAGCGCTGTAGACCCCGTGAACCCTGTTTCTTGTCACCACTGTAACGACATTAGGGCAGGTTTCTCTTCAATGAACCGTGTCACATCAACCAGCTACAAATACAGAGACAGACTCACCAAGCTCTGCGGCGTCCGCTTTGAGTCGCTCTGCGGCAGCAGGGGGCGGCGCTGTGCAATCCAGCAGGTGTAGGATCCAGTGTGAGCTCGCGCGGTCCACGGGGAGCAGAAAACGGCACTTTTCCGCGCGCTTGATCGGTCGAGAATGAGAGACTTCGTAGTCCTTGAACCAATGGGACATGGCCCGCGCGAACATTAGGAGCCGGTCATTGTACGCGAAGTCAAACTCCATCTGCAAGAGTCCAGAATGAGGACGGTCTTATCGTATCGCAGGTGTAACGGATGTATTGTGTATATATTTATAATTTCTCAAAATCCTGTTAAATTTAGCATGTTAACCTGGCTTTAGTGAGGAAAATCCAGTTACACTACATTTTCCATCAGGCTTTGTGGCCCCGCTCCCCCTTTTAGCGCCATTTTCAACTTTCCCACTTCCTTTTTCTCCATGCCTCAGGCAACAGGAGAGAGGGGGAAAGGGAGAGCGGCTGGAACTGGTTCACATATGTATTTATTTTTCCCATTATTACCAGGCTCTGGAGAGAAAACGAAATAAACGGACGGCGAGTGCTGGGTCCAAAGTGTCCATTCTTTCTAGCGTCTTGCTCTGTAAACTCGCACACCAACAAAACGCAGAGAGAGAAACAGACGGGGTCGGAAAAAATCGTGCCCCTTTCCTGCTGCGCCAGCCGAGCAACAGGAGAGCGAAGTGGGCACGGTTACACAGGCAGCACTTCTGCTCCTGGGTTTGTCAGGCCGATGTGCGACCCAGTGCTGAGCAGTTTACCCACTAGTCATGTAGGTTCGGGAGAAAAGTCCCCCCTCGACTTAGATCGTCATATTCCGCTTATGGAACTGTCTCCCAAAACGCTCATTTAGTCACTGGTGTTGCCCCCTCTCCTGCCATCGACACCTTTCCCCCCCCTATGGTTCCTGCTCACACTGCTCCACGCTCCTTACGGCACGAAATAATCCTATTTCTAGTCAGTATATCTAACATTTCTCATTGTGCGATTGATATAAGTATGTAAGAAGATTACAAGCTATTCCTGGACACGTTGGTCATTTTAAGCTCTTTAATCGAGTGAAATGGTCTCACTGGACTGATAGATCATTTTATCACATTCCAGCACTGCCGAGTAAATTTAATATGCTTCGCCTCCCTCACAACGACAAACATTAACACTATTGTCTAAACAAGACAGGCTGTAAACAAAACAGCCCATTCATTAATCACTTAATATACAAACAGTGCGCTTTGTGCTTCCAGTAAGGAGCCACATAGGCCTCAGCCTTACCTAGCCTAGCCTTCTGCTAACTACGCCGCGGGACACCTAAGGCTATTGCCGTTTCCCTCTTGATTTTTACAGCATGTGAATATTACAGACATCCAGGCCCTCATAAGACATTGCCTACCTTTCTGAACCGATCAGTGTGTTTTTTTATCCGTCCAGTCCGGGTTCGTGTGTAAATAAACTGTTTTATTTTAAACGGCGCGTCTGTGACGTCAGATTAAACGTTTGTTTTATTGAAGCGTATTATTATTATTATTATTATTATTGACACTTATTTTTACCAGGAAGTCTCATTGAGGTTAAAATCTCTTTTACAAGAGAGACCTGGCCATGATAGCAGTCATACACTCCCATCACACATTAAAGCCCAGCATACACAATACAACATACAGATACAATATATACAGTTAGAGCATTTATAAACACATGGGCCTTCAAGAGTAATAACCGCAAGTCTCCTCCATTACATTCTGTATGAGGCCCTTGAATTCACCAGTGAATTAAAATGTTGCTAGCTTTTAGCCTTTTTAAGTAAATATTCCATGCTGATGTGGATAATAAGAAAAGGCTGTTTCACCTGCTCAGTCAACACCCAAGGTGAAATAAAAAGTAACCACTTAGAAAAAGTGTCATTGATTACTACCAAAATTAGGACAAAAAGTTATTGAGGTAAGCTTGAAATGTACCCAAAATTACTTTGTACATAAAATATCTGTAAATTGTAAATAAGTAATTTTTTTTGTAAAAAAGTAATTTTTAAAACAGCAACAGCTTTTACTTTATATGAACCCAGTATATATATTTATTTGCTTTTTTGTCTGTTTTGTTTTTATGTGTTTTGGGGTGATTACCGTTTTTCGTTTTTTTTTCTTTGCTTTGCCTTTTTCTGCATGGCCGCTGATTATTTTGATTAAAGTTTGATTAAATAAAGAAGCAATGCAAACCTGTAGTTTCTACTGCAGCATGACCACAGTGTAAGGACCACATAATCTATGCTTTTGCAGTTAAAAAAGTAATCAGATGGGAGAGAATGGAATGTCCCTGTGCAACACAGCTGAAGACTAATGTTTAAAGTCAGTTTTAAGCTCTGTTTGCCTTCTGCACTTCATAAGCTACCTGCCTATACTAAACACAACCTTTTAAACTGTGGGAGAACAACTTTATTGCCATTTTTCTAATGGCAAAGTCGTAGCCAACAGCCTAACACACCCAATGAACCCCAATGAACAAGGTGAGCTTCTGAACCAAGGGGTCCTGGAGTTCTATACAAGGCCTTTACCAGTTTATGCATTAATAGGTTTATGGCACATTTCAGTGATGCAGAATATCTTTATTATTTTAATAGAGCACTGGCCCCATGTTGGCATATTTTCTGTGCTTTGGGGTGTTCATTTCAGTCTGTCATGGCACTCAAGGATTATCCTTCTCATCCTCTGTTCCAGGTAGAATGTAGTGTGGTGCAGGAGGTTCACTGATGTCGTGGGAGCAGAGAAGGAAAAGGCATTCCCTGGAGGAACGAAGAGACGCAGCGGTCCGTGGAACCTGAGGAAGAGAGAGAGATAAGCATAGAGCTAATTAGGGAAGGACTTAAGCTAGGTCATTCAGCAGGGCTGTTTTATTATACTTTGAATTTGATCAATAGTTGTGTACAGAAAAAAACATTATTACAATAAATAAATACATTTTTTGTTACTTTCTGGCAAGTGGGGGGAAAAAAGGTTGGCAGTAAATAAAATCTAAACTAAATTATGTTTTACTTTTTGATTTCTCGAATACATTAGATTTACATTCGTGATGAATAAGCTTACTGATTACAGTTCAGTGTAAATAATAAACAGGGTATTATGTATCACATACTACTATACTTAAGTGAAAGTGACTATTTGTCATTGTTAACACACTCAAGCACCAAAAGAAAATGTGACCTCTGAATTTAACCCATCACACATGTAGGCAGCTATCAACAGCACCCAGGCAACAGTATAGCAGGACAGTTCATTTCTCAAGGGTACCTCAGTATTGCCCGGGTCGGGACTTGAACCTGCGATCTTCAGGTCCCATGGGCAATGTTCTAACCACTAGGCCAATCTTACCTAATCCAATCTAATCTGTGTTTAGCAGTTTCTCCACAAGAGGGAGCCACTATCACTAAAGTTGCTTTTGTGGGAAATGTTGAAAGAGAGGAAACCCATGCCAGCTGTATCTCACAAATGCACATATGTATGTATTTACAAATTAAATGTATACAATTAAATATATATGAAGTAAAACTCTGTGAATGTGACTGATTAAAAAACATGGATTATGGTTTTTGACATAATTGATAGTGACTGTCCTAATGTGATTACGTATGCACTAGGGATGCACAATGGTGTCTGAATCACATCAGTATGGGCAGATGTTTGCTTGAAAAAGTCATATCGGAGGGGACAGATTTTTAGATTTGACCAAAATTCCAATGCTGGACACTGGAATAGCTTACAAATCCCACATTGGTGCATTCCTATTGACTCAGTAATGTAATAGTCATATATCTCTGACCCTGTATTATGTATGCTGAAACATCAAAGATAAACAAACAAAAACTGACCTTGACATTGAGTCTGACAAACACAGGGCTTCCCTCTAGCCAGCCAGGTAATCGGCCTCCTGATCCACAGCCACAGCCCTGCACCTGCTTATCTCCAGACTCAGCCTCTAGCAGGACCAGTGAGTGGTTCAGTCCACACCACACATCCACTAGAGCCATGAACACTTCCACCTGTTTAGGGAGAGTTAGAATATTTAAGGTCCTTTTTTAATATTGACTTGGTTTTGGGATAGTTACTTTAAGTTGCAAATGAACACATAAACCATAATACCAGAGTGGGCTCCCCACGATCGATCTTGTCTCCGGTGCCTAACTGACCATAGCGGTTGCTTCCCTGCATGAAAAGTCTTCCACAGTTGTCCACCAGGCAAAGATGCATACGGCTCATAGAGCATTTCACCACCTAGAACCCACAGCTATTAATGTATGTACAGTAGTAGTCAACCACACA
This sequence comes from Arnoldichthys spilopterus, assembly GCA_037974385.1. Taxonomy (NCBI): domain Eukaryota; kingdom Metazoa; phylum Chordata; class Actinopteri; order Characiformes; family Lepidarchidae; genus Arnoldichthys; species Arnoldichthys spilopterus. Next base: position 8,293,693 of record JBBPDA010000013.1, on the reverse strand, counting down.
GCATTAACAGCCTGTACTATAACTCAGTGTTATCTGATGGACTGCCAGTGACCAGATGCAGTGCTTTCAAAGTCATAAAAGATGGTTTATATAATCAGACATCTGTGTGAAGAACAGATACCTTGTATGGTAATGAGAATGGGACAACAGTTTGAACATCATGAGCGTAATATCCTTCACGAGTCCCAAACAGGTGGCGGTACATTCCTAGAGAGTGGACCTCAGTGAAAACTGAGCCATCAGCTAAGAGAAAAATTAGGAAAAAAGGAAAATATGTATATATCATTTATTGTTATGCTTTAACTATCCTCTGCAGAGTAGAATAAAAGCTGTATGGTGCATCTGTAACGCAACATAATGGAACATCATGTTGCTGCTGAAAGTAAAAACCTCATATTTCCAAAAAGTACGTTCTTCGTAAATCTTCGTATCATTTAGTGCAAGGTAATGCAGAGCAATAATCAATCAACTTTTACTTTCACTCAGAAGTACTTTGAGGGTTACAATGTGTTTTACAAATCTTAAATGGACTCATTTAAAATGGTTAGGCAGTCATGGCATCTCAGTGGTACTTGTTCCAGTCTGGGAATTGAACCAGCGACCTTCAAGCCACAGGAGCAATGGTTACACCACTACTGCGCAAAGCAACCAAAATAGAAAATAATTCTTCACTGGAGACTATTTCAGTAATTATAACAGATTTTTTTGGGGTTTAATGGTTATTAACTGTTGTAAGAGTTTCTGCTGCTTGTTTTGATTGCTATTTAGCATTATAAATTATCTTTGACTGTTTTAGCTTTTGTGTGTTTTGTTTTAAGCCTTGTTTTTTTGTTCTGTCACATTTATTATCCATTTACAACTGTGTATCATTGTGTTTTTTGCTTACTTCTTGTGCTAATATGTTTTGGTACTTTTGGATTCTTTTTTATTACTCTGTGCCACTTTTACAAGCTTAAACAGATTAACAAGTGGAGTGTGGAATGTGGAGGGATTACATTTTTAATAAAAAATGATACAAAAACAAATCTGCATTATTTTATCAAAGGTAAAGTTAGAAAGTGCTGGACCTTACCTGTAATATACAGAACATTGTTAAGACTGGTGTGAATCTGTTTGACTGGCAGGCCTGTGTGGTTAATGCTCTTGAGACTCAGTTGCATAGTGTAGTTGGATGGATAATAGAGCTGGTGCTCATTTATACATAAGGCATACACTTTTCCATTATCTGGGGAAAAAAACATTATATATATATATAAATTTACATGAATGTGAAACTTTTGGCACCCTTGATTTGACATTGAGTTAAAAAAAAAAAGATACTGGAAATGTCACCTTTATATGGTGCACAACTAATATTTATTCATTGCATTTTACATATTGTAAAAATATATTTGAAGTATATATTTAACACATCAGAAAAAAATAAAATATATAATGTGGCAAAGGAAATTAAGTTTCAGCACCCTGTCATTGAGTGAGTACTAAGACCCCTTTTGGATGTAACCTGACATTTCCTGACATTTGTTTTATCCAGCTGTTTGAAGTAACTAAGCATTGATTGTGAGGTATGTTTGTTTTGGTATTGTAATATCCAACCTCTTTTCTTATTCAGCTTTTTTAGTGACTGTATTGCACACCTGACCAGCCTATTAGAAATGTGCACCTGAGAAAATGATTTTTAAAGCTGTTTATCTGGGCAGTGTATTCTCTTTCTAAAAACATTAATAAAAAAATTTAATAATATGAATACAGTAAACAGTAATATTGGCATAACCATTTCCAGAGCTCTCCTTATGGAAATACATGATTAGTTTTAGCATCAAATTGCTGGTTTGGGCTAAGTTAAGTACATGAAATGGTGCTGCTAATGGAGCTTGCAATGACTGGCGGCATGGAGGAGAAATCTGTAGCCAAACCTGTGTTCTTCTAGCCAGTGCACATAACGTCAGCTACTGTTTACACACAACAACCCATCTTCATTCCTTTCACTGCTTTTCTGTTTATTTGCATTGATTCTATTGTGTTTAGAATGTGTGTTTTTGCTGCAGAAAGAAACTCACTGCTTAGATAAATGGCTTTAATGTATTTGCACAGTACAGAAATGTAATTTTAGGAAAATGCATAGAATGGTCCTAATGGGTCAAATACACTCTGAGACCTAAAGAATAGCACTAGTGGATTGATTTAAATAATGGCCAAACTGTTGTTCATGGCACATTTTATGTTGTCAGTATTATTATAGGTGGTTTAGATTTCAGTATATACATTAGATGGTAATGCATTTTAAAATTCTTTATATTTAAGTTTGTTTCATGCAGGTGTTGTATTAACTTCTTGTCACGCTTGTCATTTGACCAGAGGTGCCACTTAAAGTTACAACTGTATATATTTTAAACATATTTTAAATATTTAAACACTTTTGGTCAGCCAGCAATATTATTAAAGTTTACACTGATCTCTAGACCAGAACATGAATCATAGCCCACTGTGCAATCTGGAACTGACCGGTAAGCATCAGGACAGAACGCTTGGTCTCCAGTCCAGTCAGGCAGAGCTGGGTGAAGCTGAGAGAAAGGTGGAATGTCATACGAAAGATCCTCTGGTAAGTGTCCCACTTGAACACTTCCACACAGTCACATGCGAGGTGTTGGATGAACCCTGGGGGTCCCACGTGATCTGAGTGGTTGCCACTGACCTCAGAGTTTACTAGCACATAGACATACTGGCGGAACTTTAGGTTCATGCGTGGGTCCACAGCAAACTAAGGCACAGTGAAGACACAGTAAGGTCACATAAAGGTGCAATGAACATTATGCTTCATAGCCATTGCCTTCAACTGATTGAAAATTGAGGACTACAGTAACAAGATACTTCAAAACAGGATATTGTTTGTAATAATTACAGACCATTCTTATGGCAGTTTACAGTGGATTATGGGTTTATTACACTACATAGTGAGGTAGAAATCCATATAGAAGAAGAACAAAAAGAAGAGGGGGAGAAAGAGGAGGAGGAGAAGACCGAAGAAGAAGGAGGATGAGATAAAGGAGAAGAAGGAGGAGGAGAAGGGGAACAAAAAGGAGGATGAGAAGACAGTGGAGGACGAGAAGAAAAATAACAAAAAGAGGGGGGGGGGGGCAAGAAGAAAAGGAAGAAAAAGAAGAAGGAGGAGAGGAGGAGGAAGAACCTATTCTGGTACCTCTAGTTTGGATAATGTGGTTTGTTTGGTCTTAGAAGTATGTCTACATTAGTCGTTTAAGGGATTTATGTTGATCATAAGCAGGTATTGATGCATATACTTAGTAGACTAAGGTGTACACTCACATCTTTGGCATGGTAGCAAAGTACTGAATATTCGCAGGGCCTCCTCAATATTAAATTCCCACGGGGAGTGTACAGCATAAAGATGGTGCCCTGGTAGTCCCAGAGTACAGTGTGGTCCAGTATGGGCTCCACCCTACGGAGGCCCAGTGCCATGGGAATATTGAATGAACGGGTCAGCTGCCGAGTCCTTACACGATGCTGAGAAATGCTACCATGACCACAACTGCTGCTTAAACGCTGCACCACGAGGTCCTGGCTCACTGCACGCAAACAGATATGGCAGTTAAGATTACCACCACCATGGTGGTGAAAACATGAGCCTTATTGCAGAAGTTTTGCTACTAGTAAACCACCAAGTCCTTCTCCTCCCATGTTGACTCACTCTTCAGGATGGTCAGCCTCCTCCAGTTAGTTTCATGGCTGTAACTAGGATTAGGACCAATAAAACTCTCATAGTACAGACTCTTCCAAACTGTCTGGCTGAGGCTCAGCTCATAAAAATAGCGGCAAGTTGATCCAAAGGAAACCACATCAGAGAATGAAAGCCTCAAAAGGATATTCTCAAGCTGGGGGGAAAGAATGTTGGATTATGGGTAATGAAGGGTCAAAGCAGATAGGTCTAATAAAATTTGCACACCTTTTACCTTAATCAGAGGAAATTGGTCAAGAAATAGTAAGTGTCTTTAATTTTGCACTGGATCTACAGAGCTAACAAATAATGGAGAAAAGTCAGAAAAACAAAGTCCTTTGAGTGAAATCAACATCTACTATTTTAGTCTCAAAGTTCCATCACAGAACTAAAAAAATAAACATATCTTGGCCAACTGATTGTATTTGAGGAAAGGTGTGCATACCAAGTGTGTATTTTCTTAACAGCTTTATAGATAATAATGTCTTACCACTTCAGGTGGCAATGACAGGACTGAGACTGCTGGATTTTCGTTCGGCAGAGGTGGTGTCATAAGCCTCCTCCTTTTAAGCTGTTATTTGGTGGGAAAATGTTTTTGTTGATTAAGGATATTTTACAATTCAATTCTGACTATATTTTTATTTAGTGTATGTCATTTACTTACATTAGGTGGTGCTGTAGATCTATCACGCTTTTTGTTCTGTCCTTTCATATGCAAGAGTTTTTTCTTCCTTCTGTACATTGTTTCTTTTTTTTAGGCTTATATTTACCAGTTGAAAGACAGAGCCAAATGATGTACTGAGCATGTGTGAGCATCTGCTCATGGACCACTGAGGAAATTCAGCCCCAGAGTTCTACCATCCCACTGTGACATCAGAGTTGGAACTTCATTTAGCTGATTTTGATCTTCTGGAATTCCTTTCATGTTCAGTGATGGTAGTTGGTTGTATGTCCTGTATAAGGCTCTGACTTATATTATGGGGTGGCTGGTGTTTGATTTTAGTTCTGAAATGACAATCCTCAGAAACGCAAGCAGGCACATGCAGAGGGATGATTTTTTTTTTTACTTGCTCAAGCACCTGCCCTCTGGCTAATATACCCTTTTGGCAGAGCTAGTGCCCCCTACATATTGGAATCTAAAAATCTTTGTGTGATTTGATCTGATTTTTTTCCACCCCCTAACCAACCCCAAAATTTTGACAGGAATTTTCCAATTACAATTTCATTTTTCACCTCCCACCCCCAGCCTTCATTTGAGCACCTGCCCCAGCACAGGTCTATACATGGCCTTTAACACAAACATTGATTTTGATGCTAGATTTTTTTTTTATCCAAACTACTTTTGGTTAACTTCTCATCAATAAAATGATTAATACATGTTTACATTTTGGGAAGAATTTGGAAAGGGAGGAAAAAGTGTGGAATATTGAACCACTCTGTCCATATACTCTATGATACTGATGATTGTAATTGTATCAGCTCTAACTTAGATACTAAAATCTAACTAAAATTATAGTGCTGAGTGACACTGGGCCCTGTTCTTGCATTGTGGTTTCCATGTGATAAACTGGTTGGTTAAATTGGTTACAAAAATATCACCCACATGTAGCTAAATATAAAAAAAATAAAATTACAAGCCTTATTATGCATCTACTCAGAGTCAGTATGAGTTATGTGTTTTTCATTATGTGTGTCTGAGAAGGATATACACAATATATTGTGAAAGTATCATGTACAACAGTACTACTTCTACACCAAACCATAACACTGACAAATAACATTGACTGTCTGTTTTTTTTTACTACAGTGACACTTGTTTGGTGGTTGGCATTTAGTAGCAGTAAGTGAACAGTCAGTTTTTGAAGCTGATGTGTGAGTGGGTGAAAAAATAGGGAAGAATAAGAATCTTTGACAAAGTCCTTATTTTGATGGCTAGGTGACTAGGTCTTGTGGATTGTTCCAGGTATGCAGTAGTTAGTTCCTGCCTTGGACACACAAGGCTCGCTGGTGCATGTGGAGTGTGAAAGCTAGTCGGTCTAGTCTGATCCCACAAAAGCACTACTGTGGTTTTAAATGTGAATATTAGCATTAGGGGCTCCTATTCAATCTTAAGCAGTTGGTGTTAATGTTATGGCTGATCGATGTGTATTAGCGCTGACAGTTGCATAGCTAGTTAGGACAGACATGCTTAGTGCCATATTCAGAAATTCACATTCTGTAGATTGTGTTTACTAAGCACTCCCCTCTGCATTTTGCCTGACCACTGCTTGTTGTCTCCACTCTCCCTCTATCCCACTACTCTCTCAGTAAACAAAGCAAGAAAGCTCATTTGTGCCACTTCTGCTCATGAATATTCATAACTGACCTACATAACTAACTGTTGATGTAACTAAAAGTGGCAAAGAGAAAGTGGCTAATGAATGAGTGTCAGCTAGCTCCTCATTAAGGACTTTGTGAACTGTCTGGTCACTGTGCATACTTTTCTGTTCTCTTTCCTTTCTGTTCTCCTCCTTGAAAATTGCACCACACTGGTGTTTAATGGTGACTGAGATGACATCACAGTTTCTCACGCTCTTTTCCTCCCTCTTCCTCTTCCTCTGGGTTCGCTTGATCCCTCTGCTCCTCACTTCATTTTCCCTGAGGAGTAATGGATCTGCTGATGATTTACTGACCCACTTTTTTGTCCCGGCCTATCTTGAGAGCACACAACAAACACATATCCTCTAATTACATAGACGCTAGTATGAGCTAAGAGCACAGGCCGTAGGTAATAAAAGGCCTGTGATTAGTGCGCAGCTCAGCAAATACAAATTAAAGCTGCCAGACTGCACTTCAACCTCATAGTCATTGTTTCCGTTTAAATCAATTGCACCCGGGTCCAAAGGCAAATCTACCAGAATTGTGTCTTTACACATTTACTTATAGACTGCACTGTAGTTACAAAGACACTCGTTCAAATAATGGCAGACGGATGATGTATTATTCATTAAATGCATCACCCTCTACATACACAAAGCACGCGATGGCTGTGGGCAAACTATTGAAAGGATAGATGGAAAGCCACTGATTAAGAGATCAGCGTAAATGTTATGGTTATGTGCTAAAACTCTGGTTTAAACATGATTTAGCAGGGGGGAAATACTAAGAGGTTTAGACAGTCAGCTGACTACATCTGGACTCAGCAGAAAAAAATGATTTTGTGCCAACAAAACACAAATGCCCTTCACATGAGCATACCCATGCAGACACACAGCAAAATACATAGAGCCTTAAAGCTTTACCATAAGCTTTATTTGGCAAGCCAGTAATTATCCACAATTCTGCCTGTGTGTATGTGGCAGAGATGGGTGGAGGACCAACACTGCTGAGTGAGAAGACTGACAGATGGGCCAATGGAGCTTTTTTATGTGAAGCAGTGCTAGTTACTGGGTCTGAGAAGGGCCATTTAAAACTGCAGCATAGCAGCCTAAGCCTACAGTATATGCACATTTCTGATTTTGAGCATTTGCCTGAATTATGAGCTATACATGTCTAATTCTGACCAATTATTTCTATTCCAAATCTCTTCCTGAATACAGCTGTGTGGTTTCGCTGGTTTTTTTTGGGTAACATGGTTCCGTATTGTGCAAATATAATATGTAATTGTATCATACACAAATTAGTCAGTTTAGTGAGCATGGTAATTCTGTTTTGCATGCTTTGTATGCTTACTTTGGTGCTTTTGTCTTTGATTATGCGCTGTATCATTATGTGCTGCCCTGCGGTTTTGCCTGTATGGGATGCTTTGTACATATTTTTAAATATCACCATGTCCAGGGATCATGGTTCCTAAACTAAGCCTAATCCAGCACATTCATTTCATGAAACAATCATGTCAATTACGGCCTGTTTAACTAAACAAAGTAGGTACGGCTTATAGCAGAAACAGGCTAACTACACACTCTGACTTTGGCAGTTTATTTCTTTTTCTGTATCTTTTATGGCTAAACTCTGTCCCATATAAGCAGACCACATATGAACCTAAGAGAATGATCGAGGCCATGGCCTTTTAAATTGTGGGTCTACGCTGTAAATGCTTTCAGCATTTTACATCCCAGTCCTGCCATTTATAACATTGGTGAGTTTTACTGCTTTCACTTGACCTGTGTTTCTGAGATTACATAACATTCTCCTTTACACTGAACAGCCATGACAATAGCACCACTATCAATCTAGTTATTTTATTAGAATGGCACCTATCAGGGGGGTGGGGTATATTAGGTAGCAAGAATAATATATAGAGCTAATATATCCCACAGTAAGTTCTAGCGTGTGATGTTCTAGAAACTGGGAGAGTGTAAGGATCTAAATCACTTTGACACGGGCCTTACTGTGAAAGCTGGACGACTCAGTCAGAATATTTTAAAAAACGGCAAGTCTTGTGTGTGGGAGTGTTCCACCTAGTACCTATCAGAAGTGATCTAAAGCAGGACAACCAGTGAATTGGTAACATGGTCATGGGCACCCAGGTTTCATTGATGCATGTGGTGAGTGAAGGCTAGCCTGTCTGGTCTGATCCCACAGAAGCGCTACTGTGGTACTATGTGAGTGTGCACCACAGTCAGAGCTGTTTTTAATACATAAAATCAGTTTGGTTACAAGTACAAACCATTCTAATGTAATACTGTAATTTCTTACAGTGAACATTTAGAAAACATGTTTTGGATAACAGATCATTCCATGTTAAATCTCTGGAGCCTGGTTTATGACTGTAAGCTATTTTAAATACTGACTGATTGCATAGGGAGAAAAAACAATCTGTTTAAGGCTCTAAGTGTCCTTGAAAAGCTTTGTTTCCAATTGTAGTCATTCATGAGAATCGTGAGAATACAAAACAAGTTACAGTCCTGCACAGATTGTGCTGACCTGCACATGGCATGACTGGGAGTAAGTGTTTTTGCTTTATAAAGTAATAAAGCCCACCCATGACACCAGGAACACAGGAGCAGAGGGCTGCACACCTACGATGCCTTGCCCAAGGGCACTTCAGCCGTGAATGTGGGAGGGGGAAAGTGTTGCTTACTCACTCACCCCTTCCCACATTTCCCTGCTGGTCCCAGTGACTGATCACTCACAAGCACTCTTCTCAGTTATGATGTGTCCAGGATGACATTCAAAGCGGATAAGACTTCATAATACTCGAGAAACTACTACTTTTAAAGCTACTTTAAAATACTGTTTGTACATCTGTCAAAAATCTGTCTAAAGCCTTTTACTCTACACGTGGCCACGCCCTCGGTCTGTCACGCCCTCTGTTTCAATTTACCCCGCCCCCTGTCCCTCCCTCAGCACTCTCTCTCCTCTCTGCTGCATCGTCAGATTGACAGTTAACTCCAGGCGGACGTCTGCTCTTCTTGCTTCGGCTAAGTTTGTCAAGCCTTACGCTCTGGATTTTACCCTGATTCCGGATTACACCCATCTTCCGCTCATCGCTGCTGAAGTAACGCAGGAGGAAATGAAAGTCTAAGAGCGGTCTTTATCTGTAAAAACACAGAAAGGAAAGTAGCTCCGGGGGGATTATATTTGTTTCATGGCTGCTGGGGATGGGTCCCAGCTGCCGGCGACAATAGCGGCCAGCAGGAGCGTGGAGAAGTCCCTGGAGGAGGCGGCGGCGAGTGGAGCCTTAGTCCTATCCAACCGAAAACTGAAGGAGTTTCCTCGGACGGCGAAGAACTATGACCTGTCCGACATTACGCACGCAGGTAAACAGAGCTCCTCGTCCTGAGACGGACGTTGTCAGAGAGAAAGAGGCAGAGACGCAACTCACTTCCTTTGTTTGCTAGTGTTCACCTGCATCGTGAAGGAAAAAGACAAGTAACGCAAAAGGCAAATCAAAGCGCCCTGTTTGTTTCTTGTTAGCTAGCATTGCTGGCAAACTGCCCGGTGATAGACGCTGGAGGATCTAGCTGCTTCTACGAATATCCCGCTCCACCTTAAATCGCGTAGCGGGCTGACTGCTACGACGCTGGCGTTTAAGGTGGGACGGAAAATTCGATAGCAAGAAGAAGCCACCTCCAGCCTCGCCTCACCCCCTCAACTCTCGGAAGACTTTTTTTATCAACCGTGTCGCGCTTTCCTATCGCGTGTACCTAGCATTAGCACTACTTTGTGGTGTTTTCTGACTTTTTTGCTTGCGTATTGCCTTCAGAAACATCCCCGCTTATTTCCCGTCCTGTTGTGAAGCAAAGGAAAGCAAGTTGGTCGTGTTGAGATAGGGGCAAACAGGAGCAAGACCCCTTGCATTGGTGAAAATGTCAGGTCCAGAAAGTAAAATTACACACCAGGATTTTGTTCCGACCGCTTGAATGCCTCCGCTGCTGCAGCGCAGTGACGGAGGCGTCCGGCCAGTTGAAACGAAATACCGGAGTGGATTTTTGCATTTTGGACTCGACATGTCCACATTCACTGCTTCGCGCTCCTTGCGCGAATGTCAGAGAAGTGCTGGAGTGCTACCAAGCATCCTCAACAGCGTTCATTTGTCGTCTTGAGAGATGGTTCATGGCACAATTCGTTGAAATGCACCTTTGTCATACAAATGTGATGCTCCCTACACACACACACAGCCATCTGTTCCTCATGATTTAGGCCTGAGCTCAAAGAGGAAGTGCTCACACGTTCTTCAGCCCATGGTACACGTGGGCTCCTGTATTGCCTATTGCTATGTACTTTTGCTCAGGCCTGTTCTAGATTTCCTCTATTGGGTGGGCAACATTTATTAACTGAAGCACATTTTTCCTTTTACAGCATATAAAATAATGTACAAGTATACAGTAAGCCTTGTCTGAAAATGCTGATGATCAGTCATTTAGAAAGAAAAACATGCTGCAATTTCAAAATGTTGGTACAGTGTTTCTCAATTACTTTGACAACCTTGAAAAAGTGAATTTTGCTTTTGTTGCTACTTGAACCAAAAAACTGACTGTCTGACTGTCTGTCTCTGTCTCTCTGTGTCTCTGTCTATCTGTCTGTCTGTTTGTCTGTCTGTCTATCTATCTATGTCTTTTTATCTTTTATTATTGTAGCATCTTGTGCACCTTTCATTCTTTCTCATGCTTCCTCTTAATGGAAGGTTTGGCAGCAGCTCTAAATAATGCAGATGATGTAAAAGCCTAATGCACACACACATACACACACACACACACACACACACACACACACACACACACACACACACACACACACACACACACAC
>JBBPDA010000013.1:8255762-8273262 GCA_037974385.1 Arnoldichthys spilopterus | reverse complement strand
CTACTCCCACCACTGTCAACACTTCTGTATTGATAAGCTTCTATAGAAGCTTTTAACATCAAACCACTCTTAATGATTTAATTATGATAAATTGTAAAAAAAAAATGTAAACATTATTTATATATATATATATATATATTTATATATATATATATATATTGTGTGTGTGTGTTACGTATGTTAATGTAATTAATCAATTTTTCATAATTAAATCATATATATAATATATAATTTATAAACACTCTGAAAAATAAAGGAACCTCAGTGGATTTAGGATTTTATGTATGTTTCTTGTAAAAAACTTTAACTGGTATATTACCCTTATATTATGTAGAAATTCTTTTAGTGTTTAAAAAGGTTCTTTACACACTCACAGCACCTTCAGAACCATACAATGAAAGGTTCGTTAAGGAAAAATCCAAAAGTCATTTTACTAGTAAGTCGCTCCAAAGAACCCTTTGAGCACCTTTAGTTTTTTAAAGACCGTAGAAAGACTTTCTGGGATTCTGTTACTAGTTCTTTGTTTGTAACCTAAGCCCCCAGTAAACCGTGCAGCCCATCTGGATGAAGATAATCTAAAAACAAATGCTCATGGTTTTCACTGTATTTGTTCTTTGTTTCCACTTCCCAAAGGGCTTCTCCACCGCTTTGCCTTAGCGCACACAGTCTCTGTCTTACGAGAAGATGTATTTTGTATGTGTCCCTGAGAAAGAGTGTCTTTTATAAAAGCTGCTTTTGCCATTTCGGTCTCTGTAATATAGGATGTGAAGAGTGAAACCTCCTCAGATCTTGTTTAAAGGGCTTTAAAGTTTCATACGCTTCCCCTCAGTGCTAGCAGATGTAAGTGCCTCCAATGTCTGACAAAAGCTACTTTTACAACATGCCAGTTCCAGTCCTGTGAACTCAGTTTTGGAACATAGCTATTTAAGACAATGTTTCTGTTGATTGTCAGCAATTAAGTCTGATCACTTTCACTTCTTTTATATCTTGTTGGGGTTCAGGGACTGGAATGAAATGTTTGGGGTTGTCCTTTTGACTGTGACCACCAGGGGGCAGTGGTGTTGTACAACTGCACTCAAAGCTAATCTCTATGTCTTATGGTACAGAAGTGATGTTTTGTATGTATTTATGTTTGTTCCTGTCAGCTTACTGTTTTACATGTAACTGATTAAGTTATTGTTTATTTATTCATGCATTCCTGTGTTGAGCGGCAGTATTGGGTGGAACAAGGCCTCATTGCATGGGTCTCTGCTGATAAACCAGTCGCATTTCTTGACTTAAAGTGGAGTAACAATCAGATTTGACTTAGTGTGACCTAACAGATAGTTGCTTATCATGCCTACTGTGGTCAGAAGACTGACTGATGCATACTGAGCATCTCAGTACAAAAAAAGGTAGAGACTTTTTCTACACGGGCTTGTTCATTTGACGCTATTTTGTACATCGGCATAATTATGAGCAAATAAACCCAAATGGACACTACAGAGATTAATGAAAGATGTAAAAACGCCTCTTTATATTGATCTCCATTAAATTACAACACTAAGACCTTGCTGAGCTTCTATTGCCGGATTCTAAATGTATCAGTGGTGTTGTTTTTAGGCTCGTAATGTGTTGAGTACCCATGTTCCCCCAGTACTGTATGCTGCTGTTGCTTTTGTGTTCCCTGCATACTTAATGTGATTTAGCAGCTTTGCAGACAGTTGACTAACGAGCAGACGCTCATCTGGAGAAAGTGATAAGGGCACATAGGAGAGCGAGAGCGAGAGAGAAAGGCAAGGAGAAACAGAAGGAGGTTGAAAGGACTGGAATGTGAAGGAAGAAAAGCGAATGTGCAGAAATGGGTTAATTTTCACTTATCCTAGTTATTGCGGAGTCCCTCTCACTAAAGGTGTTTAATGTCTTAAGCACGTTTTAAAGGAGCTTCTTCAAGCACGTACTATGTATGGATGCAAAATATTTATAGCGCATTCAACAGATTCCACTGTAGAGTCACAGCTGAAATAGCAGATTTTTTAAGCACATTTCCACTGAAACGAAATTACTTGAAGGGCTCATCTCGTAAATTAGCGACTGTAGGTGAGCAAGGTTAGCCACACAATAGGGATGATGCTTTAGTACAAATTATACTCGTGGGGAATATGTTGTGAAGAAATAGCTGCAGATGATGTCCTCCTTTTCTTCTTTCACCCATTTTAGATGCACAAGGTCAATTTTGTTGAAATGAGATTTGCAATAAGGTTTCATCCAAAATGTCTAATGTGGTGAAGCAAATTGCAAAAGCACCAAACTCACTGGTCCACAGCTGATTTTCGATCTTAAGAGAAATTGTTAAAGAAACGAACGAGATGTTGTATTTTGTAATATTTATATCCTGCTTATGTATTTAAGGAAGTTAATTCTAAGTTTATATAGATTAAGGTTTTTTGTTGTAAAGAAATTATTAAAAAAGCAAAAAGGATCGTTCTTCTGTGTGCTGCTTCCAATGTGCATTTATGTAACGTGTCTTGCATTATGTCTGCATTTTTCTTCATGTTTCAGCCTCTCCCTGCCTGTCCTTCTCTCAAGCCAATAATCTTCCCTCAGGTTTCTGTCAATAGCTTTTATTAGCTGTCTCTAGCTGCTGTTTCTTTATAGTCAAGGTAAGTGTTTAATTCATCCTCACTACCCGAATGGACTCAACTAAAGGGTGCATGAGTGACTTGCTGTGACATGTTCCAGTATCTTCTGCTTTTGAGCCCCAAGTGGTGCATTGTGCCCTCCTGCAGCTTCAATGTGTGGAGAAAAGCCACACACACTTTTCTGTTTCTCACTGTGTAGATGCATGGCTCTTAGTTTGTAGAGCATGGTTGGCTATATTCTGTGTGGATTTCACCATTGGAAATGAACTGGGATTGGGTTGTGGGCATCCTCTTAGTGTTGCTTTGCTTGCCTTTTCTTAATCCTGTGGCTGGTCTCAGTTCCAGTTGTGGGAGATCTCTGCACTAAGATTGTACTCAAGCATATACAAATATTCTGGTAGTGTGTCAATAAATAGTATGACACCTTGAGCAGTGTGTTCAGTGTAGTACTTATGGGCTAAAGTATATGGTTTAAGGCCAGATATCAGATTTGAGCTTTAGGTCAGTCTGCATTGTTTTGATGGGATCTGTGTGACGATCAATACTGTAATAAACATCATGATTGTTTTGAAACTTTTCGTTCACTACAGAGGGTGAGCGCTTCTTTCAACAATGCCATTCACTTTTCCCACAGAGAAAAACTGACCGTAGATGGAGCCTAATTGAGTGTGATGTTGACTGTGAAGTGACAAGTTCTGGGTGGACAACCGTGTTTTCTGATAAGAGAACATCAGTCAAGAGGAGTTATGACTTGCAAAACATTGCAAACTACTTTGTATTTTTAGTGTTTAGCCTGATGGGTGTAATGGAATGTTGTTGGAGAACACACTGTTCTAGTTCATATTGTTCATATAGTTGATATATGTTCATATAATGAGTTACTAGGAACTGAGAGTTGATGATGACAAATCATGGCTAGTTGTGGCGAAATGATGTGCTAATGATGGATTGTTACTGAGAAAGGCTTTTTATACTGAGAAATGTCAGACTTTAAGAAGTGGATAAATCATGTAGGTCTACCCAAACTTCTAGCAAACATCATGGGAGTCAAAACAAGGTTTTGAATCTCCATTTCTGGCGTTGGATATGGGTTCTCTATATGAATACATAACACACTCATTTGAGTCAAATTGGCAAGAAAAGCACAGTCTGCAGGGGGCCTCAGGACTGCATCTGAGAATTACAAACACAACCTTTGCAATGCAGAGTTCTGCCACTGTTTCTGCTTATGAAGTGCATACATACTATGTGCATGTGTATATACAGTATGTCCCTCATCATGGGTTGCATATTTCTGCATACTAATTTCATGTGTCCTCCAAACCCCACCAGGACTCGCTGTGTCCAGCTCAGCTGATCCTTGAGGAAGAGGGTGTGAGCCGCATTGCCAACACAGTCCATTCCCTTCTGGACCTGCCGATGTCTGGCCCCCGTCGCTCCTCCCGCCAGGAACCTACAGGCCTGGCCCTGCACCCTTCAGCTCAAAATGCTAGCAACTCATAACAATGAAAAAGTTCACACTCCCTAGACGTCTTATACGTTTTACCTGTTTAAAGAAACCGGCGCATGATGCAGGCTTCCAGAGTGTTCCAGATTGCAGGTCCATGTACAGCTGTTCGGATGTATAGTTCATTTTTTGAGTTGTTCTTGTGAACTGTTTGGGCCACAGCAAGTACTGAATATGATTGAAGACAATTAAACATAAAAGTAAACCTGAAAAATTTAGCTTTTTTTCCTCCTCCATCTCAGTAATGGCCGCACTTCAAGATGATGTATGTAGGCAAAATATTTACTTGACACAAAAATGAAGCTCATTGCTGAGGTAGTCCAGCTATAATCGTTTTTGTTGGTGCTTGTTTATAATTGAAAATTAATTATGTCTGTAATCTGGGGTCTATTACAATGCAAAGTTAATTGGTTTTCCACAGGTAATTACTCTTGCATAGGAGTGGTAGTGGCAGGCTTCAGATAAGCCCAAAGTCATTAGAGTGCCATGATAAGCTAATGCAAGCTCATGAGCACCAGAAATGACATGATGATAAAATACAAGTAAGCACTAAGCTAATGTACACTGAAGCCTGTAAGTCAATGGACAGTGAGACAGTTTTCTTGTGTTGGTACAACCAGACTGATAGACACTGACTATGAGGTTAAAATGCATGTCAGCTTTAATTTAAGGCTATTTATGTCTATAGAGATGAACCATACAGGCCTTTTAATGCATAGCGTGCTATTTCAGAGGTTCATTAGCACATTGTCAGGTAAATACTGTACATTAAAGGGTATGAATGCTGTCAAGCCCATTGGGGTGATACCCTCATTGATACTACTTTTAGTCAGGGAACATAACAAAACATTTTTCGTTTCAGTCATATTTTTGGCATTTGCATTGACTTCATACACACATCTTGACTCCAGATGTTTTATTTAAAATAGTTAAATGCCTCTTCCCCTTGGAAAAGAGAATATAGACTCCCTTAAGGGTACATTTAAATGTACTTTGGGGGAATGAAACTGTCCAGGACAGTACCTTTGTCTTGACAGCTGGCTACTCAGTTCTTCTTTGCCAGCTGTATATAGCTGGTTCATAATTCTAACCAAAGGCCTAAAGGCGATTTTTAAATGTGGCAGTATAATTCACGGCACCATGAAGCTGAAAATCAGAATAAATCACAGCAGAGCCAAAGCATTAGATGTGTCAAAATCAAACAGATGGTACATTGTTAAGAAGCAAGAGTGCAGTGGTCATCTTAGCTGTGGTAAAGAATCTGGCTGATCGCAGCAGTAGATGACAAAAAAAAAGATGATAAAAATCCTTCATCTACTGTTGTAAACTGCATGAAACTGCTGAACAGATTTTTTTTTTTTAAAGTCATTTTAAAACGTTTAATTCTTCCCAAAATATGGAATGTGTGGAGAAATGAGGAACTAGTCATGTGCCAAAGCATACCATCTGGGAAACATGGTATAGTATATATGACTGCCATCTGAATGACTCACTTAACTTAATTGATGCTGTTGCTGCCAGTGTTGACATCAGCATGAATTATGATGTACATAGAAGCATCATAACGGCTCAGATGCAATCAAATGACTTAAAGCATAGTTGCATGTTTAAGAAGTTTTTCTGGGCCAGGAAGTGGACGTCAGGTTCGGCCTCCTACCTGAACATCACAGAGAATGCATGTCCCCAACTGAACGCAAGCAGCAACTTCTGCATTGCAGGCCAGGGAAAGCTGTATAATTTATTCACCTAGACATGGTTTCATTTAAAATCCAGCATGCTGCAATACAGAGCCAGAGGCTGCATACTACCAAAAGTGAGCCAGTCAAATATTTCTCTTTTAATGACTCATTTGTTCTGGGCAACAAATAAATATGAACTTGGCCAAAGTACATTAATGACTGGAACTCAGTAATAACTACTGCAACAACTCATTTGCTCTTTGATATTGATCTCTCTTTCATGGGTAGTGGCTGGAACTACAACCAGAGCAAGAAGCATTACCAAAGAACAATACATCTGCAATGGTATTCTACTAGCATATCTGTGAGGGCACTGTATGCATATAGCATCTCAAAACCTTACCCTATGGATCTTAAGACAGACAGAATATAAAAGCCCTTTGCAGTACATGCCCTAACACCACAACAAGCTCAGCCTTACAACAAACAGCTCATTGTGATTTTAATAGAGGTCTCAGACGTCCGGAGGGAGCTGTTCCCTTAGTAAGCCGCACAGAAGCAATTTGGAGCAAGCACAACTCAATCATGACCAGCTTTCTTAAAAACTTCTTGTGGTGAGAACACCAGATAATCGTAGGAAAATGTGAAAAGGTGAAACTACACTGTATAGTAGTAGAAAATGTAACTTTTGCATTCTTTAATTAAATGTGTTAATTTTACTTGAATAAGCCCAATTAGATTGCTTGTTGAGACATAAAATATTATTTAGGTTACAATGGCGAATCATTTTTACAATGTACATAATCGTCGGTGTACTCTTTAAAATAATACATAAATAAATAAATAAATAAACAAAGGCTATCAACACTTTGTTTAAAGAAGAACAACTTCTGGTTCCCTTACCAACCAAAGTGATAGTCCTATGGAGAGCTTTTTAAAGAAATAATGTGCAATTGTGCCCATAGGTTTTTTTTTTTTTTTTAAGTTTTAAGAACCTTCACATACAGTCCTACAACAATTTAAATTTGTCCTTGACCAAAGTGAAATACAGAAAGTGCCAGGGGGTTTCATACCTTTAAATTGACCTATTGGACCACCTAGAAGCCTCAAATGAAAATTTAACTAAGAAACATGTTATGGTTTACTGGTGTCCATTAGGCCGTAACAAAAACTCAGACAAGGGTAAGGGTTATGGTGTTATATTTTTACAAATTTGCCCTTGAAAATGGCAAGCCCTTTTAAGCTTCGGTCTCTGGTATTCATGGGGTTGATATTATTTAAAACATTACCTTACTTTTTTTAAATATGAGACTTTAATATATTATACATAATTATTAAACTTTCAACATATACCATTCACCTGGATATGTGGTCCATATGTGAAAACTAAACCATTAAAACTGACCATTTTGAACGGATTGTTTTTCAGAGCATTTACATTATTAACCTGTTCAGCCAACAGCAGATGAACCCAACCATTCACATAGTTCCAGGACAGGAAAGGCGACTCACTCTTATCAACAGGGGCCCAATGATGCTTCAGGTTTTCGTCCAGCTAAGCAGGAGCTTACCTGATCAACTGGGCCCATTTTGTTAGTCGAGCAAAGCCAGATGGGCTCTTACCTGGTTCGAATTAAAACTCCCACACAGTGGCAGTTTTAATATGGGCGACATGGGTATTTAGTTGCCCACAGGTCGTGAAAGGAGGGGGCGGTGGATTCTCTGGACTTCGTCTCCCAGCTTGCTGGAGTGGCCGGGAATGCGACTGGTTGGCTAAAGTAAACACACTAACCGCTCCTGAATAAAACACATATCGTTCATAATATTGTAAATACAGGCCTGTAGTCTTTTTCTCTGGATTGTGCAAAATCACTGAAAGAATAATACTGTGGCTGGTGGAGGAATACTACTGCTCTTCATTGTGCTTAACAATGTCGGAAAAAACAAATCCTGTATAAGTGAACGCGCTCTAAGCGACGTTGGCGTTGTAGCTGCGGTTTCGGCAGGTGATTGACTTGAATATGATGCTACATTCGCGTTCGTTAGCCTCTGTTTAATAACAATCTGCAGCCCACACTGTAATACTGTATGTTCACCTGTGGGGGCAGTAATGAGTGTTTTTTTTATCTGAGGGGTTTGAGATTCATTCTGCACTGTGTTAGTGAAATATGGATCAGTTGCTTTATTTAGACCTAAACCTTGACGTCATTGTGTTAAAAATCCTCCTGATTCGGCGAAAATATCGTTGCCGCTACTGGGATCAGACTCTGACTGAAGGATCATGGGACGGCTATAGTCCTCCAGAGCTAAACTAACGGCATGTAGATGCAATGAAGAGGTTTTCTTTGCGCTTATCCGGATTTCGGCAGAAACTGACACCAAAAAAAGGCCGCATGAGACGCTTTTTTGACGCCGACCGAACCCGAGCCCCGAAAGCCCATGTGGACGGTCTGATTCGCTCCAACGTGAGGAAACGTCAGGAAAACGCAAAAGTCGGGCGTCCGTGTGGACAGGGCCCAAGAGAGAGAGAAAACACATCTTTGCGCACGACAGCTCATGAGTTATTCTCCCCCAAACATTTCATCATGACTGTGAGTAACACGCAGGTAAAACCAGTTACTGTAAACACAACCTCACAATAACACCCAGAACCCAACCTGTGCACTTCATAACATTCAAAAGCACTGTACTAGTCTCCTAAATATTCCTTTATGTGTGTTTACCCCACGGTGTTTACCTTTCCGCCGCCCCCGACGGTCACAATACCGCACAAATCTGCACCAAGGGGATTAGTTTACGGTGTCTTGGCTCGTGCGTTGAGAGATGTGTTTTGATATTGTGCCAAATAAACACAAATGGAGTGGAAACGGTCAAAGCCATCAGGTGTCCAGTTTAGGAGGAGGAGAAACGAGCCGAAGACAAAGCTGTGTCATCTCTTGGAGTTTGGTTAGTTTTGGTATAGTTTACGTATTCTGCATGTAGCCAGGAGAACCAAGCGAACATTGGTGTAGGGGAAACGTTACACCTGTTACCTTTACGTTTGTTAGCTGCTTGCTCTATATATGACGTCAGTTTTTTTTTTAGGCCTACAGCTGACTTGGCAAACATTATACAATTTTTGACACTAATCCATTGCACTACTCCATTGCTTAATTTTGTGATGGAGCGTATTGAATCTTATGAACAGGGGAAAGTGTCACTGTGTGTGTGTGTGTGTGTGTGTGTGTTTTGTAGGAGGGGTTGTTGCCAAACACACTCAGACTAGCCACTGCTCCCACCAACCTTTGTGGATGCAACTGAGCAATCTTGCTCTAAAGGATAAGGATAGGTTGGGAAATGGTTGTGTTAAAATTAACAGGCTGTGATGTTGAAAAACAAATGTCATAGTTGAATTGAAAACATCAATATACAAGAAAACTATTGGGAACATATCTTATTGTCTAATATTAGCTTAGCAACTGTAACTATTAGAGGCATCTCTGACAAACGTTTAGAGCTTCACAGTATGCTGCTGTGTTGTATGTGGGTTACTTGTAAGAAGTTACTTTTAAAAAACAGATACTCGATTTTATGAGTTTGGAGGTAGGAGTGAAAATTGACCCAATTCTCAGATGGAACAGGCAAGAGGAGAGGTGTAGGCTGTGGGTTAAACAGTATAGACCACTGCTTCTCAAAATGGTACTGGTCTATATTTTTGTTCTATTCTGGTGTTGAGTTGTGATTGAGAACCACAGTTATGTCTGTCTATCTTTCTTATGTACTGTTAGCTCTTTGGATCTAGGGAGTGGGAAATACCAACGATATCCTCTCAAAAACTGAGCTTTATAGTGAAATGTGTTTAACAGGGATTAGTCTGACATTATTTTCTGGTTTACTAAGACCTAATGGGTCATACACATTAAATATTATGTTTCATGATACATTTTTCTACCATGAAAAATAAAATACTACCATTGCTTTGTTTTACTGCATGTCACCCACATTGGATGATAGGGTCCTACTTTCTAACTGTGATTTGTAGGTCTGTAACCTCCATTTTTCCTAATTTGCTAATTTGTTTATGTCTGTCCAGTTTAATAACAGTCCTCTATCATTGGACATGTGGGATCGTAGAAGCTCCATCTGAATATGACAACATGGTCACATATTTTGGGGCAAATCTAGATGGACCCTGATGCCTAAGGTATACAACGGGTATTGGAGATTTGTCATTACCACACTCTAACCTAACAAGACCTCAGATGCAAGTACCTTTTCATCTGTAAACACTGTTATAAATGTCTGTTTGCTCTACACATTTTCTATCCATTTCCAATCTAAAGTGATATTACCCTTGAAATGATACCTCTGGCCAAATGGAGCCCAGTGGAATGGCACTGTTTTCAAAGTAGATGACTTATTTCCACAAATCTGTAGAGACAAGACAGCAAAGACAAGACTATTTAACCTCTTTGCTGTCATCACATCTTGGACAAATGACCAGTAACCAGTGACAAACAGATTAAAATCCAAGGAGACAAATAAGGAGAAGGCTATTTATCTGAGTCATTTGGTGATTTTTTTCCACAAAACAGCTAGGATAGAAAACCATCTGTAAAACTGTTTCTAAACCTCTATCAGTATAGGGTGACGTGGTGGTACAGTCATGGTAAAAAAAAAATAAAATCCTGAAGTCGTTTTCTTCACTTGAAAAATCTCATCACTGATGAGCTTTTTTTTTGCTGGTTGAAGAGGCTGACAGGCTCTGGGTGCCATCTGCTGCTGTCTGCAATTCAGCCTGAAATTGGCAGCCTACAAAGGCAAGGTTGATCAGGTTTACAATAGCACATAGTAACATTCAGGCTTGCACGCTTGATGGCGAACCTCAATTATTAATATATACCTTCTCTTCAACGTGAGTTACATGTTGAATACAACATAATTGAGGAAAGTTGTTGGGGTAGGCAAGGTGTTACAGGCAGGGGAAACAAGTATTGAGACAGTTTTGTTTAATGTACTTCCAGTGCATCTATTTATTTAGAATTATCACACAATTTTTTGTGACTTTTTAGTTACAAATATGAACCAAAAAAGTTTACATTCATAAGCATAAACCTTAGTACCACAAATAAATAAAATAAATAAAAAATCTGACATTTTTATTTTATTACAATTAATGTAGTAGATAAGGCATGGTCATTATTAGACAGGGCCCTAGGAAAGACAGTCAACATCCAGTACAAATGGTTCAATGATACATGAGTGGAAAGGTTATGAAACCACTAATGAAAAGCTAATTGTCCCTGAACTGGGTATGCTATGCGAAATGCATTCAGATGATAAGGAAGGTAAGAGATAAGCCAACGGTCACTCAAAAAGCCTTAACATGGGGAATGAAAGCAGCAGGAATATATTGGCATGCACTGTTGAAAACAATTACCCAAAGGGTTCCTTGGAGCAATATTTATACTAGAATGAAAGAACTTGCCTAAAGAAAGATGATTTTAAAGAAGAATTTGAGTGTGAAGAACCTTTAAAGTTTAGAGAACCTCTGCATGATGTGCTAAACAGTTCTATATATACAGGTTTTATACAAATAAAGGTTTTTTTTCACCCAGATTTCAAGAACCATCTAAGAAACATTTTCAAAAGTGCTGTTGGATGGATATACTTTGTGCATTATAGCTTTTCAAAGGCTAGTGCTGCTTTCTTTTAGAGCTCATAGCTAAGAATTCTCTACCTCTGACTAGGCAAAAGCAACTTCCACTCAACTGGGAATATTTTAACGATATCAAAACAAAAACTAAAGACTAATAAACTAACGGCTCGAGAAAACTCGCTACATTTGTAAAAAACATTTATATGCAACATCGGTAGTGCTCAGCAGGTTAAAAGCACTAACTGAACCTGAAACATTAAGACTGGCTTTACACTGAGATACCCTTTTGCCATTTTAGTTGCTTGAAACCCACATGAAACTCTAGAACTGCATCACTGGACAGGAAAAAACAGTTGAGATCTTCCTGAATGATTTTATACAGTGTTGGCTGTTTTCATTTTGTGTACTTCCAGAGCCATGGCAAGAAACAAAATGTGAGTTTCTCAAAGCTAACATTTCTTCAACAACTGCCCTTACCACAGCTAACAGCCAGCTTAACTTGCTATGTAATCTTCTTTGTTAGCCTGTGGTTACTGTCATTTATGTAGCTAGATTAATAATTTTCTCCTCTCTGAACAGCACCCGATTTTGTGTAAAGCTCATTAATTTGGGATTTAATGGATGAAAACTATTACAGATGGTTAGACCAACATGTGCTTCACTATTAACGTACAATGAATTGCTCAGTGACTTTAAATGTGGCACTGTCATTGGATGCCTTCTTTCACACATGAGTTTGTGAAATTTCTGCCCTGCTAGATCTTCTCTGGTCAACGATGAGTGCTGTTACTGTGAAATGAAAGCATCTAGGAGCAACAGCAGCTCAGCTATAGATGAACACACCAAGCAAACTCGCAGAGCAGGGTCACAGAGTGCTGAAGCCTGTAAAAATCGCCTGTCCTCTGTTGCATCCCTCACTACAGAATTCTAAATCACCCCTGGAAGAAGCATCAGCACAAGAATTGAGCCTGATGAGTTTAATGACATGGGATTCCATGGGTGAGCAGCTGCAGACAAGCCTAGGATCACTATGGGCGATGTTTAGTGTCAGGAGCAGTGTTGAAAAGCACTCTGGAGCAGTAGAAACTTTCTTTGGAGAAATTAATCATGCTTTCATTTTTGGCAGTGCAATCAATCTGAATTAGGCACTTGCCAGAAAAAAATGTCACCTGGCGCATAGTTCCAACAGTAAAGTTTGATAAAAAGAACTTTTGTGGCCTGCACTAAAGTCTGACCAACTCAGCTGAACATCTTTGGCATGAATTGATTGTGAGTCAGGCCTTCTCGTCCAACATCAGTGCCTGACCTCACAAATGCTCATTTGATTGAATGGGCACAAAATCCCACAGGCACAGTGCGTGTGGGGGGTTGTCCACATAGGTTTGGCAGTGTAATATACTGGCACTAATATTGTAAGATTAGAGCTAAGTGGGGTTTATTATTGCATATCTTATGCCATGAATGATGGTTGTAAGTCAAAACCACTAAATCTGGGGCTATGTCCATAGAGAAAATCAGAATCAAAATCAGAAAACCTTATTGATTCCAGAGGAAATTGCTTAAAATACCCACTAGGTTTGCAATCTTTGCAAGAAATGCAACACTTCCCAGAGCTTCTTGCTATGATGCACAGGTATGCACCACATGCAGGTAAGCATTACATAGCTATGATTTTAAAGAGATTTTATGATGAGTATGTACATATAAATTGTGTATTTATGGAGGCAGCCAACACCATATGCTTGTAAAATGCAAACGCAAGAACTATTGTTGTTGTTATTAACACTACTACTACTACTACTACTACTAAAACTCCTCATAATGCTGTTAGCAATATGCAATAGATGCTCAGTTTAGGTTACAGGCTACATAGTTGCATATATTAGCATGAGAAATTTCACTGTTAACTAGAGCATTGATGGCAGAGTCTTTTAACACTAGAGCAAATTCAGAGAGACAGGAGGGGAATGTAAACCATGTTCTAGTAGAATAAATGAAAAATGGTCATGAACATTAAATCCCATGTACATTTATCAGTTAATTTAATATATACCTGTATTTTCAGCTAAAATAAATATATATTCAAATAACTTTATAAAACAAGCTTCTGAATCAGTATGTCAGAATGAAGGGATGGGAAATGAGTGAATTAAATGTAAGAAAAGGTGCATAACAAACATTTTGAATTGGTCAAAACGGGGACAGTGAAGTGCTGAAAAGCATGAGGGAGACGAGCAATTCTGCAGCATGGCTTATTCACTTTGTGATGTCTACAGAATGCACCTCGCTAAAATGTTGCTGCTTATGGCCCTGAGTGCTGCTGAAAGCATACAGCTGATCTCTGCCTGTCTGGCATCACCACATATTGTGAAAATCTAGAGGGCAATACAGGTCCCCTGAGCTGTGGCTTTAGGAGCATGAACCTGACCTGTCGGTGGGCCAAGGTGTGTTCCTCTGGATGCTTCCCTTCATGCAGTGCCACAAAAGTGGACATGCAGGTGTTTAATGTCAGGCAGCAAAGTGCTTAAGAGGTAACCTCTTTCATATAGTAACACATGCTCTTGGCTTTGTCCTCAATCTGTTGGCAGTACAGAAATAGGGATGACTTCTCTCTAAGGATAAAAGGCACATCTTTAAAGATCAAAAGCAGAGCACAAGTACAGCTGTCAAGCTGGCATGTGCTCAACCCACTGTATTCTTCAAATAGTCTAGTGTGGTTTTTTCAGTATGTTAAAAATAGGTTTAATTGTGTGGTGGTGTACAGAACAAGTCTCCAAAGTTCAGCTGTTCCCCTTAAAAATCCAAGGGTAAAGTGTGTCCACTATTTTTATTAGTAGCATAAATCTGCAGGGTGAGCGCTGTGTTGGATATGGCTTTATACATTATTCAGGTCCCTTTTATAGCTTTATACATTTCTAAATTTGTTTTTCTTCACTTTCAACTTAACCAAAAGCCCAGGAAACCACTTCCCAGGAAGACTAAGAGCCATCGTTTTAGCAGGACTGACCACAACTTCTTAAAGAATCTATGGAGCAAGAGCCTATTTTTTAGACACCTGACACTCTTAAAAAGTTCAGAGAAAAAATGGTTACAGAACATTATGGAAGTTCAGCTTTAACGGACCCCCCACCCACCCACAAATGCAGATGAAACCTAAGCATAAAGTAAAGATCCATTCCTAATTGCAATTTTTCCCTTGACCCTTAGTATCAAGTACTATGCAAAAGTTCTTCATGCACATACATCTCAATTACAAAGAATTCTTTAAAGAACCTTTGTCTTCATTTGGAAGGTCCTTTAGGGCAGTGTTTCCCAGTGTACCCTGCTCTTGGAAGACCACTATCCTGCGTATTTTAGTATTTTTTCCTACATTGAAACACCTATTTCAGCCCAGGAGAGTTTTGGAGCAAGGAAAATGAAAATACACAGGTTTTGGAGACACTGATTTAAGCACCCAAGTGTTTCTTCTGTGGCATCCTTCCAAATACTCCTTTTGGCACCTTTATTTTTTAAGAATCTTCCCATACCTGAGCAAACATAATCAAATCAAATCTCTGGATTGTTGGCTTATTTTATTTGCACCATTTTGTCATCAAATGATTCACTATCAACACAGTGCTGTCAAAATGTGGCAGCCCAGGCAAACTTTAATCTGTTTAGGAGATGCTCACGGTATTTAAAAAAAAGCTGAGCTAACCTGCTTAAAGGGCACATCAAAGTAATTTCCCCTATCTTCCCAAATCTTCTGATGGATTTGAAATAAGCTGGCTTTGCCATAGTGAATAACGTCCATAGTTCTTAAACACAGAGAGCGTGAGTAAACGAATGAGAAGAGGAAGCATTATTCCGCTTTGATTTTCCACTACATTGCCTGCTGATTTTGTGTCTCGCTTCATCCCAAGCTCCTGTGGCACCTGGCTATGCACCTCCTCTCTCTCTCTCTCTCTCTCTCTCTCTCTCTCTCGCTCTCTTTCCGTAATTAATCACACACCATCTCCCACCGACTCCGGAGACATCGACTGTGGGGCAGTTGGAGAAAGCGAGGAACTGAATTTAATTAAAACCAATACAATACAATGCACAGAGCTGGGTTAGATCTGCCAGGTCAGCAAAGAGTGCTGAAAATGGCCCCAACACTTCACAAGTTTTATTTCCACAGAAAAAAAAATTGAATGCAGCAAAGGTGCTCGTCAGTTTGGGGGTGATGAGAGTTTTCTGCTGACAGGAGATTTTCTGTTCTACCCTGAGCTCCAGTGTTCACCAGACACTCGCTGTCAGAGGAACTTTATTGTGCCTTATGAAAAGAAGTGAGGCGAGGCAAAGCAGAATCAGTAACGCTGCAAATCAACACAAGCTTTTCAAGAGCCTGCAATTCAAAGTGTCAAATGCTAGTGACAACACTTGGGAGGTTAAGATGTTCAGTTTGTGCATTACAAAAAAAAGAATTTAGGCTATATTTAGAAACGAACTGTTAGGATAAAGTGTTTTTCTCTAGTGCTCTGTGGAGTACATGGCATACTCAACATTTCCTAAAAATAAATGCTTGATTGTGATTCCTTTTTTTGGAATTTTAAAGTTCAGCATCCTTGAGATTTTATTGCTGCTTGGGCATTTAGAGAAATATCCTGAAGATAATGAATGTGTAGACGGTTTTAAATGGATTGCATAAACATAAATGGAAGGGCTCATGCTAATGAAAAGCTATTTTGTTATATCTTTAAAAAGGAGAGTCTGATGTATAAACTTCTATTCCAGAAAACCTGGGACATTCTGTGAAATGCAGTTAACTTGGACCTTGAACTTTCTTGAGCCTTTTTCTTTTTGACTGAAGTACAAAGAAAAGCTTAGCTTTTATGGTTTAACTGACTAACGTAATTGTATTTTGTCAATTTGATGCCTGTGACTGTGACATTTTGCCCATTGTTGCCTGATACAAGACTTCTGCTGCTTAGTAGGTCCATGGTCACTGTTGTCTGATTCTCATCTTCATGAAGCTCCATATATTATCAGTAACAGTTTCAAAATTGTCATTTTAAACTTCTATTAACTTTTCACTCTTACTTTGTCCCGTTACCACCTTTTTAGTGTGTTGCAGGTATTAAATAAAATATTAAATATTAATATTTATTATAATACTTTTTGAAACTCCTCGTATTTTCATCAGTTAAATATAGTTGAATAAAGAGAATTATGCAGTTTTTATGGCATTTCAAGAAATATGCCAACTTTTCCAAAAACTGAGATTGTAGTTCTTAAGGCTTTAGAACACACCAATCAAAGCTTGGGCCATACAGTAGGAGTCGGTACATGAAAATATTCATCGTTATTGTGATATACTGATTATAAAATATGTTTTTGAGCATATTGTGCAAACTGAACAGCTACATGCCTTATTACAAAGAAAATGTAAATAAATATTTTCTATTTTAAATATATTTAGGTAAATGTTTAATTTAATTCATTGTAGCATAATGTGTGAAAATGTTCAATTAAATCACTTGAAAATATGTTTAAATTGCACATTTGTTTTTCTTTCTGTGCCAAATACTAAAACTATGAAAAAATATACATTGTCATATATGTGTAACATGCAACATAAATTTTGACCATTTTATGCAAACAATACAAATGTCATGAGACACATTAAAACTAAGTGTAGAATGTAGACCTTGGCTCCTATAAAGGATCACTGAAGAACAGAGTGTTCAGTGTGCTAATATAGACATGTCATGAGCTAGCTGAAGTCATTTGATTCACAAGCAGTTTTTGCATGAGGATGCAAGGATGAGGCTATGTGAATAGAGTACTGCTTCCCTTTCAGGTCATGCGGCAGGGTTCGAAAGGTGTAAAGTGTAATATGAGTGATCATTTCCTAAACTGGTTTTGATGAAGTCATTTTTCTCAGCCACTTGAACTCCTACAGAGAGTAACAGAGACATGGAGAGAGAGACATGGAGAGAGAGACATGGAGAGAGAGACATGGAGAGGGAGAGAGAGAGAGAGAGAGAGAGAGAGAGAGAGAGAGAGAGAGAGAGAGAGAGAGAGAGAGAGAGAG
>JBBPDA010000013.1:8232712-8254495 GCA_037974385.1 Arnoldichthys spilopterus | reverse complement strand
GAGAGAGGGAGAGAGGGAGAGAGGGAGAGAGGGAGAGAGGGAGAGAGGGAGAGAGAGAGAGAGAGAGAGAGAGAGAGTAGACAGTAGACATGAAGTACAGTATAGGAGGAGGAAAAAGTTCTAAACTTTAATATACATTAATGAAAGGTAATATCTTATTTCTAGTAGTTTTGGATCTCTGCTGCTCCGTTCATTTTGAAATATTCGCAAAATGTGAAAGACCGCTAGCATGTTCAAAGGGTGAAATAAATAAATGTAAACAATGTATTTTCAATATAATGCAATATATCCCATTTTCCATTAGGTCTTCCACTACATATTTGTTAATGTGCCACTGTTCTTCTCTCCTAGCTGCCCATCTTCCATCAAAACAGGTAGGTGAACATAATTGCACAATAAGAACAGCTTCAGCTATACACTTGTCTGAAAACCCAGTGCTGCAATAGGACTGCCCTTTTACAACCACCTTTCGTCTTCTTGGCAGATTCATTTGTAATGTGTGACACCAGTCCCAGATCAGCGCTGAGACAACCTCTGCACAGCAGCAGAAAATAATATGTTGTAAATGTGAGCTGTAAAAATATCCCACTAAAAGTTTCTTCTCATTGCAAACAGTAAAGGGATTCTGTAGGCTGACATTAAGGGAAACGATGAAGCAATTTTAGGCCTGACTTACTTAAACCTTAAGCTCGGATAATGTGAGGTGCTGTTGCTCTTTTGAGAATGCAGAACCAAGTCCTTATACACAGAGCAGCAAACTTAGCTGGGGGAAAAGAGACTATAACCACTAACCAGCGTTGGAATAAGTCTTGCAGGTAATTCAGTCATGTGTAGCCAAAGAAGGCTAAGCAATGAGGGAATTAGCAGGATATTTGCTTAACCTGAGCCCCAAGAATGACAGACTTACTGTGCAGTAGCTGGCGCTGTGTGTGTAGACACTAATGTTAAAGTATTGTTAGTGAAATTTGTGAAATTTTGATTCAATTTAAAGTACCTTTCCAAGCCACAACATGGGAAGAAGTACAAACATATCAAGTTCCAAATCTGCTTAAGTGCTGAGTACCCTACAGAACTGAAAAAAAACTTAATTCAGCATTGGGAACTGAAGTGTGTTCGGTGCTATTCTTCTCTCTTTTGATGCATTATTGGACTAAATTTAAAATAATAAATTATTTGTTTGACCACTGAACAGCATTTGGTCCAGTTGGTTTGCTTTCACATTGTAATATTGTGAGCAAACTAAAGAAATTTGCATGACACACCCACATCCTGTCCTCATCACCTACATGGGCTGCATCTCCTTATGCGTGGAATTTTTTATTTTGAAAACAGGCGTGTGTCTGATGGTGTTGTAAATTTTACTTTGAATGGAGAAAAATGAATGAAAAGATTCTTTACCACTATATTATTAATATTGTGGCACCATCTTGTTTGGCCAGGACCTTTAGACTTGGTACAAACCAGTAAAGCAGGTGTGGAAGATGCCTCTGAATGCAATCCAGACTTGATGACCAAAACTTGGTTTGACCTAAGGCAGTGGTCTCTGTCCAGATCAATCTGAACCATAGTTCAGTAATTTACCATTGTAAAAGTATGTTTTGGATGATTCAGACTTCTTGATCAAATACAGGAAATTAGACTTGTACTTACTGACCTCCCACAACACACACAAAGATAATGAAATGCAGCACAAAATTACAGCTATTTTGAGCAAGAGGTTTGGTATATGGTTTTACCTTTTAAGTAGCCTTAAAGCCGTGTCTGGCATGTGTCCACTCTTGGTGTCTACGCTCTTTTTATGAAAAGATTGTTATCACACATCCATTGCTGTATCGCACTTGAGAGCCAGTCCTTATGATTAGTAACCCGCATCTTGGAAAACAGCCCATATTTCATTTAGATCACATCACCAACGCAGTGGGCCCTGCCTTCAGGGCTGTTGGGGCATCGTGGTAATGGCTTGGAAAACGTCTGCGTCAATAAATCTAGCTCCCCCGCCAGACCACTCCGAAGCCTCGTGCTCTCCAAATACATTACTCTCCAGAGAGAAGAGATGGAGGCTTGTAGAGATTTCATTTTCCGTTCGCCGGAATCTATTATAGAGAGAAAAGCTTGGCTCCAGTGAGTTTGTGCAACATTCAGCTCCCACTGATGCTCCCCTTGTGCTCTGGCCCTTGTTCTCACTCTGTTTGTTCTCTGAAGCTGGA
The DNA here is from genome assembly GCA_037974385.1 of Arnoldichthys spilopterus. NCBI lineage: Eukaryota > Metazoa > Chordata > Actinopteri > Characiformes > Lepidarchidae > Arnoldichthys > Arnoldichthys spilopterus. The sequence continues at coordinate 8,252,288 of JBBPDA010000013.1, read as the reverse complement.
CAGCTCTAGGTCTCCTGCCTCCTGCCTGAAGCAAGAGGCTGTGGTTCTGTTTGCCACAGCTTGCCTTGTCTGTCTTGTGTTTTTACTACAAATGTGTGGTCTGAATGAGTCACTGTTGCCATCTGGTATAAGTTCAGCATTCTCTTTTACTTAAAAGAGCACTCCAGTGTCTTTTAACCTTTTCTCTATCTCCTGCATCTATAGCATATGGCTAATAATCATAGATAATAATGTTCATGTGTATCTGCGTAGTTAGAAAAGAAGAAAAAATATGACTTCTGCATTTTGCAAAATGCATTTTTTAAAACCAGTTCATGATTTCTTCAAAGTTACCTTGTAAATAGAGCTGTGAATCTGTATAATTCATTCTTTTAAAGATGGTTTTTGTTTTTCACAGGACACAATTTATGGTAATTGTCTTATGGGTGGAGTCTCCACAGACACACATCTGGAAAACAGAAATAACCAGATCTACCTCCTTTTTTTACTATTGCATTAGTAACTCTCTTGTCTATAGTCTATAAATACATTTTATTAAAAAAAATACACAGCAGCACTATTTTAATAAAAAATTGTAATGTAGCATTTCATATAACAAATGCAAAAGTTCATACAGCAAAAAAAATAATGAAATCAACAAATAACAAAACAGCATCTTTGGCAGATGACATACAATTAATTAAAAAATGTAAACAAGACAATGGCATGAACAGTCAACACATTGAACAAAAAACTGTAAAGTAAAAAAACAAAACAAAAACAAGAAAAATCAAGGTTTTGGCAATGTAATGGCCCATCAGAAGCATCCTGTCTTAGTCTGCATTTTTATCCATGCAAAACCGCGTCTCCTCTTATGCTGGGCTGGATTGTACTCTGGCTTAAATAAGTGAGGCCTGGGAAATTCCGGCCTTAGCACCGTACTCTTTTATCCCCTTGCGCTTCCAAACTAGTACCGGATTCAGTCCCCAAACAAAGGCCTTTGTATAGTGCAAAAAAGGCTGGCTTCTGTATTTTACAGTTGCTTCTACAAAGGTCATTTTCTGAAAGGTGACTGTGAGACTGTGTTTGGTTTGGGTCCTGGAACAGGTCTAAAAGAGGAAAAAAAAAACATCAGTTAAAACAATATGTTGATTTCTTCAATGTATCTTCAGTACAATGTATAATTCACATGAATTAATTATAGTGTTTCAAAACAGTGGGAATTTAGTTATAGCAGTGGTAGAATAAGGTTTTTGTGCTTCCAAGTATCGACAGTAAGGAGGTGAGCTAATCAGCCAATTTGATAATTTAAGTCTTGTATTCAATATTTGCCTATGCTGAGGGAAAACAGAATGCAATTCAGTTGTTGATTGAAATTATTGATATGGCAAGCAATCTTGAGCACTGAAGATTGCAACAGGCCTGCTTCTAATGTAAATCACTGTCTACTGGCAGTGATTGGCAGTGAAAGACATACTGCCTGTTATTTTTTTTAAAACAAAGTCCTTTTTTACAACACATGTTGTCCTTTTGCTTCATAATATACTGTGTTGCTGAAGGATATTATTGTGCATCTTTCCAATGCTGACCTTGACACAGTCTTAACTCAGCTGAGTCCTTCTTTTCCATTCCAGTCCTGTTCATGCTCATGTACAGAGAAGCAAAACAATTGCTTACTGTGTGTACTCTCACTCTTGCTGCCACACATACGAAATATCAAACAAAAGATGGACACCCCACTGAGCTTATTGAAATAAAATTCCAGCTCTCACAATGCATGTCTGCTTCTTTGGAGTCATTGACGCACCAGTAACCGATAGCTGCTGCAGCTTCCCAATGTAATCCACATTTTATTGCAAATTGTTTGTGGAGGCACCACATCCAAAGCTTTGCTCTTTCTTTTCCAATGCATAAGATTTGGATGCGGATAGGAAAAGCTGCTCCTTCATCTGCATAAAAAGGCAGCTTCTACTCAGAGACTCTGATATCTAACAGGGGACGTTAAAGCAGTCTTATCTATGGAGCTTAAGCTCTATTTGCCATGGAGACTCTGATCTCTGAGGGCTTTTTTGATGTGAGTGTGGAAGGTTAGAGATCAGCTGATATTATGCTGGAACTGAGGCACTGCCTTTTCTCTTCTTCTTGGACTGTATGCTTTTGTGCTGAGTAGATAGCAGACAGAGTGAAGCTGATGTGAAGATTATAATATACAGTTCAAATGCCATGTCTTTTTAAAAGCATTCACAGGGTCTGGGGCTATGGGGTTATCTATAGCTTTCCAGTGTTATTTTGAAGCACTGTTGTAAATGGACACTGTCCACTTCAAAAGTCCTTGACAAATGATAAAAGAAGGACAAAAAAAAGATATTGGTATAGTCCTCCAGCTACATTACGTACTGGAGGCTCATAGGACATTCATGTCATATGCATTATCTGATTATGTGTCTAGTGTGTTAGGACTCAGCTGAAGGACTTTTATACTTGCATGACGTAAATGAAACATTCATTACTAAAATACTTGAGATTTCCATTAAGAGCGGTGCACAGGGGCTTTCTCACCTGAGTGCTTTGAGAGGAGCGATGGCGGTCACCTTGGCCACGGGCTTGGGGCCCACAGCAGGGGGCATCATCACCAGCAGCCCACCACTGGAGGGTTTGACTTGACCTCCTCGAGTGGGGCTCACAGGGAGAGGCCTTTGGGGGGGTGTAGGGGAAGGTTTTGGACGTAGCTCTGAACCCACCTGGGATGTAGAGACACAGAGAGAAATGAGTAAGGTAAAAAGAAAGAGTAAGCCAGTGCTTTTCAGCAAAATGTCTCTTCCAAACAGATGGTATAATATAAAACTAGAGATGAGTTAATACAATGATTTTCTGTTCTAATACTGATATTGATAACAATATTTAAAAAAAGAATTTTTAGCTCTGTTGTTTGGCCTAGAAAGTTTGAATACCGAGGTTTTGTTACATTGATATTTAAATTTGTTACCATATTTCAAGAAATCCAATAAAGACACTTGGATCTGAGCTCTGTTATCAGTTTTTATCAGCACATACACATTTTGGAGATGCTCTGACTCCGTGGTCTAGCCATCACAATAAGGCTCTTGTCAAATTGGCTCAAGTCCTTGCGCTTGCCCATTTTTCCTGCTTTCAGTGGTGTTAATGTTATGGCTGTATATACCCATAACCTGGCTCCATATGTTTTTCTACATCTGCACAAGTGCAGAAACAGAGCTGGATGATAAAATCAGATTCTGTTAACAAGAAACAATAAAAGCATAAGATGGGGAAAAAATGATCACATTTTGTGCAACTTGAAGCCATATAAACTCCCAAATAATTATCTACCAACAAAAAGGGATTATATTTTATTACTAGGAAAACCGTGGCAAGAAACTCTAGTATTTCGCTTGGTGAGTTTATTGGGAAGTTGCTAAGCAACGGTAAAGGTGCATGCCATATATTTACAAAGAAATCTGATAACTGAGTGACTCATGTAGACTCAGAGATTTTTCATGATCAAATAACTAAAGTGCTTGTCAACAGGTTGAAAGAATCATTGTCAAAACTGATTTTTCACATTTACGGATTTTGTGCATGTTGACACCTATTGAACATATACTCATATGGTTACTTGTGGGCATCAACAAAAAATTGGAAGACTGCAAAATGCTGTTTGTGTACATACTCTCAGTTCTACTGTTTGGGATCTGTTCCTGCCTCAGCTCCACTCTCAGTTCTCATTCTCTCTTACTGCTCAGCTCCAACTACACAAACTCGGTATAGGCAACTTTTATGCAGACACAACCACAGCTACTGCCTTGCATTGCCTATAACAATGAAGCTATTCACACTCTGATATTTGCACAATGAGCAAGTCTGCACTATATCACTTTACCTATATCTTCTGTATTTAAATTTAACTGCACATTTTGTATCTACGTATGTCTCATATTTCTATTTATTGCCTTATATATATGGAATTATTATTCCTTTTATCTCTTTTTCTAGTTACTAGGTAAGTCATTGCACATAGGAGTGATCAGGTGTACAGTAACACTAGTAACACTGAACAATAAACATCTTCAGTCAAAATCACTACAGATCACCTATCATAACAGCTTTTCTAATTAGGTTTAATGGAAGCTTTTCAAAAAAAAAGTTTATCCAAAATTACATTTGTGATTGACCAGACTTTGAAATCCAGTGTGACACAAACAAATGTTTTTCTAACTTTACATGGAAATAGTTTACGCCAACAGACATTAGGTTTTATCTGTTATCTCTAGCTTTCATGACAGCTCTGATAAATTGAATGTGGTTCATATAGCACTGTTAAAGCAGGAACATTGGAAAAAGTTCTAAGATGGGTGTTTTTTTTAGCAATGGCTTAAAGGTTAGTAGACAAACTAAATATGTTAGATATAGATAAAAGACAAGACAGCATAGTTCAGGTCAAACCCTGGAGCAGAAAAGCTCTCACTTTTAATAGTAAAACTTGTTGAACACTATTCTCTGTGTTCTTTGAAAAATAAGGTCCTCTTGGTAAACCTGTTCAGGAAATGAAAAAATGAACTGTCAGAGCTGAGGCCTTACCACTGGGTTGCGTGTGGGGTTGAGAGGCAGGGGTTTCTTGGGTGGGCTGAGTTTGGGAGCGGTAGGGCTGGACTTGGCTGTCTCCAGGGGTTTGCTTATGGGAGGGGGAGGCCGAGGCACTTTGACATCGCGAAGGTGTGGAGAGGGAACAGGGCGAAGGGGGCGGACAATATTGACTGGCTGAGTGCCGTTGGAGGCAAGGCCTGGTTGGAGTGGGAGAGCCTCCTTACTGGTGTGAGGTAGCTATTGAGAAAAAGACAGGACTGAATAATCAGTTATTCTGAAATGTGTACCAAGGAGTCGCTGAAAGATTTTGTCCATTTTGTCTAATTTGTTTGATAGCCTAATTGATTGCCTAACAGATCACATACTTGAGTGTATGACTTATGAGTATCTATAAAAATAGAAAAACATATGTAGTATACAATAATTGCTCAATTTTAATCATAATTTTTAATTAACAGTTTGAGGCAAGTAAGCTTGCACAGTGCTAATTTCTGGTTTTAAGCTGCCATTTTTTGTTAGCTACATCGGCATTGTAGTTTTTCTTGAATACTCCACCAATTTGACAAGCATTTCTTAAAATTATTTGCACATAAAATTGCAAAATAACTGAATAAATAGGCCCTGACATATAATTGTTGGACAGACTACCAATGTAACCACAGAAATGTTAAGTTGCATTGTGCTATTTGATATTACTGCTCTGTACCTTGAGATTGGTGCTTTTGTTGGCAGGTCCAACCACTTTCAGATGGAAAGCTGGGTTTAAGTGTCCATTCTTCCCTTTTTCTATGGAGCTCTCATGCCTACTGAGGAAAGAAACCACACACACACACACACACACACACACACACACACACAGAGTTATGTGACAGGAAAAAGGACTTATGAAGGACATTCAGTCCATTTCACGACTCAATAGAGAAATGTTGGTGCATTCTGAATAAGTTATTTTTTTTCAGCTGAGTTTTTCCAAATATAAATTAAACTTGCACTGGTCTGTGAAGACCAGTGACACAAATGCCTTCAAGCAAACAGACCATGTTGTCCTTGAAGCTCTGAACTAGCATCTATTATCCATAACAATAACATATGCCTATGCCATTTGTGACTGAAGCAGAAAGTGTATTATAAACCAAATGTAAAGAGTAGAGTGTGCTCATGTGCATGCTGCTGTAACTGAAAAAACAAGAACTGCACAGTGAACAGCAGTGCATTTTGAAACTTTAACAGTACTTATGCACTAAAAATGTTTTTGTCCTTTAAACAGCCAACATCCTACTTGTATTGTATTTTAAATGGCAAAGGAGTGAATTGTAATGTAATGTTTTGGCTGGCCAGCCTGACTATTTTGTAAATATAAACACTTTTTTTAAAAATCTACGACATAACCAAAACATGTGGGACCGAGGCAAAATATGAGTAAAGGGTTTGTAGAATATTCAAGTCACTTTGTTCTAAAATATTCAACAATAGCTGGTGAATTAGTAATAGGTGAGGGGATCATGATTGGGTGTAAAAGGAGCATCCAAAAAGGCTCAGTCTCTGCGAGCAAAGATGGGTCATGGCTCACTACTACTCATTCTGCACATGCTACAAGAGTGTGGCTTTGTATATACAGTGTGTGTGTGTGTGTGTGTGTGTGTGTGTGTGCTTCACTGGCCTGCTGCCAGTCCAGATCTATATCCTATTGAAAATGTATGGCACATCATGAAGATAAGAACCAGACAATAGCGACTGTGAACTGTTGAGCAGCTTATATCAAGGAAGAATGGGCTGGTGTCCTCAGTTATTTGAAAGTAAGGTTATATATAGTATAGTGGTAAATATGCTTTAGTTTATGTGTTTGTTTATGTTTATGCAGAATTGAGTCAGTAAAAACATGAAAAATAACAAAACACAGAGTCTTGTTTCTATTGTATTTTACAAAATATCCCAACTTTTTCAGAAATAGGGTTTGTTGAGTGGCTGTTGTAAACATTACATTTAAAACAGACAGTAACCATACATAGACCATATACAGTAAGCAGCACATTTGGTAACTGTAATATACTGAATTATATTTAAAACTTTTTAAAAATGTATGGATATTTGGTTTTCCAAGATATGGGTCCTTTTAATAACATACAGACAAAATTTGGACAAGATGAAAACCTCACTGAATTGAACTTTTCTTTACATGTTTTTATTTGTAAAAGCCAAAAGTGAATGATTTTATTTTGCTATAGTATTAAAATATTTTGTTACTACACATTTGATTGAATTAGCCTGTAAATTACATTTACATTTGATTTACATACGGTATCAACAGCACTTTTGGTTGTTGTGATACTGAGCAAAAACAAACACGGTAAAATATTTTTTTCTTGCAGTAAAACGAGACTGTATACACAACAGAAATTCTCATCAAATCCACATTGTAATACATCTGTTCTATTTCTACTTATAAAACACACACATAGTGATGATTGAAAGTTTAGAACTAGGACTTCAGATAGAAATGTTCTTCTTGTTTCAATGCTATGAGAGAGAAATCCAATTACACCATGTTTTTGTTCTTGCTGGCTGTAACTGGAGCTTCTAACATTCACACCAATGTCTCCTTTTGCTGTTCAAGTGTCTTTCATGTGCATCCTAAACCCATCCACCAGTTTATTGGTTTCACCTCATCCATCTTATCAGCACAAGGCTCCTCTCCTAATATCTTAATACCTGCCTATATCTGCTGCTGCCCTACCTGAATAATCAGCTGTGTAGAGAAGATGGGACTGACTGCAAATATTTTTTTCCCTAAGTTCTGGTAAATAAAGTTTATTATAATTAATTAATTGTTAATATAATTAAATGCCATCATGTTTATTCCAACTTCTGGCAACCATAAGGATTAATTAATTCAAGGCTTCATTTGTTCATGAACTCATTGGTTTTCTTTGGCATCCATGAAACCCTCAGAAGTGTTTGCCAACACCAACGTTTAAAGGCATCAGTATTTTTCTTGTCTTGCATTTGTTTCTTGAGTGTCATGTCATCCACATATTGAAGACTATTCATGTTTCTTCCTCAAATTTTTCATTCTTCAGTCATGTTTTTCCAGTTCAGCTTACAGGCTAAACAAGTATGGTGATTTTCTGTCATGACATTGGCTTGTTGATATGTGTAGAGGTTCCTTATTAGATTAATGCTGACTTCTGTGTTCCTCTGCCTTTTCTTAATCCTGCTTGCAGGTCTGGTGGTTACCTTTGAGAGAGTGGTTGTGGTCTGCATTGAATGATTTTGAGCATAGCTTTACTGGCATGTGAAAAGTGAAACTGTATGAGTTTGGTAACTGACCTTGATCTACTGGTCATTGAGCTCTTTTTTTAGATTGGTTGACAAAATTTGGCTCCAACTGTAATCAAAACTTTTTCAGAAATGTACACTACTTATATAGCAATGTTCTTGATTTTTGTGTTTGGTGACTTCATCTTCTAGCTGACATCAGCAAAAAGTGTCTTGGCAGATTACATCTTTACCTAAATCATTTAGTCATAAATTTGATTGATCATAAGTAGCTGTATACCTGCATTTTCTGTTACAAAACCTCTTTTATAGCCCTGCGGTCTGTAATACCTGTTAGCCTTGTTCTTCTCTCTCTGTGACAGCCACTTGTGGTAATAGGAGGTCTTGATCTTGATGCAGTAAAAGGCTGAGAGAACAGCAGGCAGCAGCACCAGAAAAGCAAAGAGCAGGCCAACCACCAGCCCCACCTGACCTGAGTTCACAAAGCAAACACAGAGAGAGACTTTTCAGACAGGCATAAATACCACTTCCACTGAGACGTTCTGACCTCTAAATATCAAAATAACTGTCTGCAGGCAATCAGTACACAGAACCACGTCATGCTGTATTATACATTACGGAGAGATTTTCATCATCTGAGATGTGAGTTTGGAATATAGCAAAAAATGGCAAAGCCATCATCACCTTGAGTTCAGCAAAAAAAAGAAAAAGAAAAAAAAGGAATGATGGAGATTAATTGTGAAGGTGACATTCTGATAAAAGGTGAGAGAGAGAGAGAGAGAGAGAGAGAGAGAGAGAGAGAGATGGAAGGCATGATAGCGAAAGAATTGGAGATAAAATCGTAGTGATATAAATCTTTCAGTGGCGTGTGAGGAACGTGAGAGGGAATGGAGGATAGCTGAAAGATTGAAGGTGAAGCTCACTGTCATACTGCACCGGCCCGCTGTCCACACTGCCTCCCAGTCCAGGTTTGTCACAATAGGGCGGCGCCCAGCCACGGTTACAGTGGCAATTCTTATTACTGTTGCACACCTGCATACAAACCAGCACATTAGAGTGGGTAAGGACAAAAAGAAATCACCTTCAGTCTGATTTAACCGTGACTTTCATCTGCCTTCTGCTTCTGTTCCCTGTTTTGCTTTGTGTTCAGCAGTCAAACATCTACAAATCCATTCAGTGATTTTTTTTTTCTTTTTACAGGTACAGGCATGGTTGCTTTCTTCAAGAAATGAGAATTCATTTAGTTACTGTATTAAACATACGACTGCCTTTTTCTGGCAATAAGCTTTTTGTTACCTTTTATGTCAAATGGCTGCAACCTCTAAATATGCTGCTTTTATTATTGCCAATGTCATTTCTTTAATGCTATATACCTACAGTCCATTACATTTCCCCCTAAATGGAATGTTTCATGTATAGAGTACTTTTCATGCCTGCTATAAACCCAAACCCAGAGGCCTACAAAGAGAAAAGCAGAAGCCTGAGGTATTGAAATAATGCTGCATACTTTTCTCACAATCCACACCCTCTCCTAAGCCACAGGATCAATAGGAATCAAATGATAATGCAAATGAATAATAAAAATGGGCTTTTCGAGTCACTAATCCACCCTCAAAGCCCATTCCTGTTTGGCTGCCCTTTCAAAACCCGACAGAGTAAACAAGTGACAAATAAATAATAAGAGAAAAGAAGAAAAAAGGGAGAAAGAGAGAAAAGGCAAAAGGATTAAGGGAGACAGAGTTGGGTGTTTATGCTGCTGGAAGGCTGCTTAAGACCATTTGACCAAAAACACAAACGAATCAACTTAGCAACAGCTTGGCCGATGTAAAAAAAAAAAAATAAATAAAAAAATGTTCATGTTTAGGAGTGCCAACAGAGGCAGAAATCTGAGCGACCCAGGGGGTGGTATTAAAGGATTTAGAGGTGTGAAATTTGGCCTGACTCAGTCAGGGTTAAGAAGAGCTTAGAAAAAGAGAGCGAGAGAATACTGAAGTTCATGGCCATGATGTTGGTGAGTCAAGTTTCATTTAGTTTAGACAGCGATGATAAAAGAATCCACCATTTATGAAAACATTATTTTGAATTGAAAACCAAGCATAGCACATGTTAAGCTCTTACCCCATGTCCATTGCAGCGAGCTATACAATCCTCTAGCTCAGTGAAAGAGGCATTTTGGCACCGGCGATCTTTACATACCTGGAAAGATGGGATAAAAAGAAAGCATAGACCTTTCAGCAAGTTTTTTTCCCCCAAAACATGAAAAATTATAAACTAAAGTTGTGATTGAAAGTTTGTGAACCCTTTAGGATTTTCTGTTTTTTTTTAATAAATAAAACATGAAACATCAGCTTTCACACAAGTCCTAAAAGTAGACAAAGAGAAACCAATTCAACAAATGAGACAAAAATATTCCAGTATTGCATATCTGGGCAAAGACTCTGGGAAGCTGACGTCTTCCCTTCCATGAACCGTTTTGGATTTCATCCATGACCTTTCTACTGCACAAGCTGTCCTGGCCCAGACGCAGCCAAACAGGGCCAAGCTATGATACTACTACCACCACCATGCTTTATAAATGGGTTCTTATGGTGGAATGCAGTGCTTTTCAATCTCTAAACATGACACATTAATGACACATTGGTCTTTCTACAAAACTGATCATTTCTGATCGTCTTCTGGCTTACACAGACATGCAACAAACTGGAGATGGGCAAAAATTCTCTTTTTGGAAATCTGTGGTTTTCTTCATGCTCCCCATAGTTGTCCAGTGTTCATGGACTTACAAAAATTAACATTAGTCAGTATGAGAGATGAAAAAAACATAGGTCCTTCTTTTAGGTGCAAAAGCTTTCAGAAACAAGCTCACAGGTTTAATGATGAGCCTTGCTAGATTTTCAGTTTTCAAAAAGCCTCTTTTGGTTTAGGCCCTGTGGAACAGGCCTTGTTCTTGTTCATTTTTGTTTTGTTTTTTTGCATTTCTCTGTCTGCCTTGGTTTGTTTATGAAGCCATGTTGTCATTTCTGTTTATGTAGCTACGTGACTGTGTTCATGCCCTGTTGTATAGCCCTGCCTAGTTATGCCTTGTCCTTAGTGCTTACACCTGTCTTGTCTGTAGTCCCCTACCATCACAGATGTTCATCATCCATTTTTTATATTTAGGCCTAGTGTTTGTACCAGTAATTGTCTGTTGTCGTTGTAGTCTATTCCCATTGCCTAGATAGCCCTTGTGCTATGTATTGTTTGATACATGCTTGGATTTAGTTTGCGTTTTGCACCGTCAATGCATTTTTGCACTGCTTGACATTTTTGCATTACTCGCTTACTTCCTCATCCAAACTCTCACAGATTCAGATTTAGCATTCAATGAGCATACAAGTAATTTTACTAGAATAGGATATTTTCATACTCAAAATATTGCTAAACTATGCAAACACTATCCTTACATAATGCAAAAACAGCTTATGCTTTTATTACCTCAAGGTTACTGTAATATCCTGCTGTCAGGATTTTCCAGTAGGAAACTAAACAAACTACTTCAGAATGTGGCGTCTACAGCCTTAGTGAGCCCAGGAATGTAACCACATTAGCCCAGTATCAAGACTATGCCGGCTTTCTGTCAAATTCCATATTGATAAAAACAATTCTGTTACTAAAATGTAAAGCCCTGAAACTGCTGACCGTCCACTCAGCTCAGTCATCTATTTTTGAAGCTCACCTGTACTTTAGACCAGATCCTGCTTTCATTAACTCTGCAACTGCTCCTCTAAACTTCCATTTACTTTAAGACTAATGCTTATCAGTGATTAATGTGCATATGTTTATTACTACTATAACTTTCATTATCAGTCATAGCCATAGTGTTATGAGGAGGATGAGTCCTCCTTTTGAGTGTTGGTTCCTCCCAAGGTTTGTTCGTTTAGCATTAGGGATTTTTTTCCCTTGCCTTGATCACCCTTGGTTTGCTCACTAATGGCTTCTGTAAAGTGCATATATAAATAAAATTGACTTGATTGGACTTGGCTTGAGTTATCTTGGACTCCTTTGTGACCTTGTGGACCTTTCACCATTTGTTCCTAATCTCTATGATTGTTGATTGATGGAAACACTTTAGAAATGCCCTTATCAGCCTGATGAGCATCAACAACCCTTTTACTGAGGTCCTCTGAAATCTCATTTGTTCATGCCATAATACACACCTACAAACAAGTGTTTTGAATATGAGACATTGATTGATCTCTGTTCTTTAACTAAAACAGAGCACTAACTCATACCCGGCTTCATCTTCAGATTAATTGCTCACATTCCACTGCCACTATTTGATATGTAATATTAAATCATTTTTCTCAACAAATAAATGACCAAGTAAAATCTTTTTTGCCTCATTTATTTATATGATCTCTCTTAATCTACTTTTAGGGCTACTTCTTCTACTTTGCATGTCATTTGATTATTCTAATGTGTTTTAGGGCATATTTAATCAGAAATATATTTCTAAAGTTTTCACAAACTTTCAAGCACCACTTTAAATTTTAATCAGTGACAAAACTGTTTAAAATTTTTCCTGTAATAAAATGTTGTGTGTTTACAGTAGTGGTGGCATGTATATCCCGGTCTCTTCCTCTTTCAGGTCCCACCCACTGTAACATGTAACATTTTGGTTTCAGTTTGGTTTAAAGTCTCAACATGTATCAACTCTGCTGCTTGTGCTCTGCAATTGTTGGGATTTGATTTTGGATGTGTATTTAAACATTGGTGGTCTATAGCTCTGGGCAGACCGTTGCCTTTGCTTTACTTGTTGGATTTGATACATGCCCGGAATTCCTGTGTATATGACCTTCTGGCTGTTCCTGACTTTGTCTTGCCTCTCTGAGTATTTCATTGTAGCAACCCTGCAAACAGCACACAGATATTGTAGTTGTGTTCGTTTATTTTGCGTTAGGTTATTGAGGATCAGATTTGCTTTAGTTTGATGGTTTTAGTTTATTATTTTGGTTTGGTCGGCTTCTGAAACAGAAACGACTTAATAAGAATAAATACAAAGCAAACAGCTTCTTGATTATGGCATCATTATTCTTTGTCTGTTGCGGCTTGACCAATAAAATTTCAAGAATATTTATATAATGTAATTATTAAGGTCTTATAGTTTTATAGCTTAGTTATATTATTTTCTATATATTTTGTACAGTACACGTTTGTATTTAGTGTATTTTTCTATTTCCCTTTTTATTTTTTTTCTGTATAGTACAGTTATTTTTATAATTTTTTTTGCATTGTTTTGTTTTATGTGTCCTTACTTTGCCACATTTTTTACTTTTTTATGTATATGCTGGCTACTGGTACAAAAAAATTTCCCTCGGGATCAATAAAGTATCTATCTATCTATCTATCTATCTATCTATCTATCTATCTATCTATCTATCTATCTATCTATCTAGGGAATGGTCAGGAGCAGTCTGGATGACTGAACAATTAAGAGTTCACTCTTCCTCCCGTGTGGATGTTCAATCAAAGGCTGAACACACTGAGAGGTTTGAGATGATAAAGAAAAGATTCAACCATAAAGACTCTTGGTTATCTGGAAGAAGTGTAGGGCTGGAATCAATAGTTAAAATATTTGTGCATTTGTTCATTATGTTCATATTCCTTTTCATTTTTACTATCCAGATAGCTCCTTATAAACAGCTGCACGGCTAATCATCAAATCTGTATGAATTTAATATGAACCTTACAATAACTTGTTACTCAGCTACCCGTTACTGCACTCATGATGTCATTTATAAAGCTGAAGTTGGCTTTTTTGTTTTCAGTTCTGCCTTAAATGTGTCCTTATTTTCCGTTCCACCTTAAATGGTACAACATTACATTGACTCCTGCACCCTTTAAGTTCCAAAACAAATTCTAGCAAGATGATGGTAACAAACCTGGAGCATTACGACAGAACAGAAACTAGGCTCAAGTTTGGAAAATACAGTGTAAGCATGTGCTGTGATCAGATGACTCCACATTTCAGCCTGCTTTTGGGGAAAAAATTGACTTTGAGCTCTCCATGCCAAAGATGAAATGGACTATCCAGACTGTTATTAGGGAAAGGTGCAACATCTGTCATGGTACAGGGGAGCATCAGTACCCACAGCATAGGTGTGAAAGTCCCATTGACATGGAGGCATATTTTGGGATTCTGGAGAGACATATTCTGCCATCACAGCAGCATCTTTTCCCACAAAGTTCATGGTTATTTTAACAAGACCATGCTAGGTGTTTATAGACACAGAGTACATGTGCTTGACTGGCCCGAGAGCAGCCCAGATCTTTCTTCTATTTAAACTGTACAGAGCTTCATTAAGAAGAGAATCAGACTACAGTCACCAAGGAGCAGCTGAAGTCAGGTCAAGTAGTCAAGTCAAGTCGGCTTTTATTGTCATTTCTACCATATACAGTTCACACAGTACACTGTGAAACGAAACAACGTTCCTCCAGGACCATGGTGCTACATGAAACACAGGACCACAAACACTACACAACTAACAACAAACATTGCAGGACAGTGCAAAGACAGTGCAAAGACAGACAGGTACGAACAAAGACAGTGACCAGTGCAGTTATGGGACCACCAGGTGCAAAGTACCAGAATGTGCAAATATACAATAATGTGAATTTTAAACAATGACACAGGGGGCAGGAAGATAGTAGCAGCATAAGTTCAGTATAGGTAATAAATAAAGCAAGAATGGGCAAAAATTCCACTTGTAGAACTGCAGCAGTTTGTCTCTTTAGGTCCCAAATGACAGTTTAATTAAAAGAAAAGGTGATGTAACGCAGTGGTAAACATGTCACCGCAATAAGTTGGGTTTGGGTTGGAAATCTTTTCTCTGAACTTGTAGCAGTTAAAAAAAGCTTAAAAGAGCTAAAAAAAATTACACGTTCTTGTTTTTATTGCATTTTATAACAATTCCCACCATTTAGGGTAGGTAGGGAGTAGGGGGTTGTATTTAGTGAAAGTGACTATTTGTCATTGTGAACACACTCAAGCACTACAACAAAATATGACCTCTGCATTTAACCCATCACATGTGGAGCAGCAGGCAGCTTTCAACAGCTCCCAGGTAGCAGTGTAGGGGGCCAGTACCTTGCTCAAGGGTACCTCAGTAGTGCCCGGGCCGGGACTCGAACCTGTGACCTTCCGGTCCCAAAGACAATGTCCTAACCACTAGGCCTCCACTGCCCTGAACATCATTTGCCATTGTAATGAAATAGCTACAGTCATTAATTAAGTTTACCCGTCAGTGGTGTTAATGTCAAGGCTAATCAGTGTATGTTGCTAAACATAGATTTCAAGAGATTTATGTCTTAACATCATTGCTGCTATCTACGTTAGCGCAAATCCAATCACACTCTTGTGTCTCTTTATGTGTCCATCAACTTACAGGATAACCTATTTCTCTCTGCAACTTTGTCAAAAGTGACGTACACATGTGTAAAACTATCAAAAACGAATATCTTTTTTTAATGAACTATAAAATGAGCAAACATGCAATAATTGTGGTTAAATATGAAGTGTAAACAGTAGTGTTTTTTGAGAATTTGGATACTCATTCAAAAGACCAACAAGTATTTCAAGCTATTCAAGCCAGCTCTAAACTAATCCTAGATCATAACAAGCACATTGTTGCTGTCTGAATGCCAACAGTCTAGTCCTTGGCTATTTTGCTCTATTCTACATAATTTGACAACGCCAACTGCCTATTACAATGTGACATTTTCATGATGAACAGAACAGAAATGGTTCGACTCTACATAGAATAAAATATTTTTTACATTTTCTTATGTCAAAGTTAAATTGCTTTCCTTCTCCTGTAGATTGATCCTTTTGGAGATATGAGAATATTTTCTGACAGCAACAATATTAAGTAACTCTCCTGCTTTCTGTACATGGATTTAGTAAAAGTGAGTGATTACCTGTCATTGTAAACACACTGTGCACTACATTGAAATTTAACCTCTGCATTTAACCCACCTGCAGCTGACGGGGGCATGGTCAGGAAAGCAATGCTTGGGGATGGCACCTTGCTCATATTAACATCAGTGGCACTTATATCAGTCTGGGATTTGAACCAGTAACCTTCAGTTCACAGGTGCAATTCCCTTACTGTTACACCATCACCAGCAGTAGTAGTATCTGCAGGTAGGATGTTCCACAAATGCCTTGGACTAACAAAACAGCCTATTCTGGTTTTCAGACTAATTGAAGTCCTGGCTCCAAGGACTAACAGCACTCTCTGATCACAGCATTTCACATGCAAACATTTCAGAGACTGCCTTTATTGGGCTGATTGCCTAGCTTACCTTTCTTATGCAGTAATCCTAGTTTGAGCATCTCAAACTGCACATTTTTTACCAACATTACACTGGGTCACATGAAGATCTATGGAATTAAGAAATTGGGACTAAATCAGTTAAATTGAGAGAGTGAGCATTTTAATTATTGTGACAAATTGTTTTGATTTATTTACCACATTGCAGTTATTATAGCATCATATCATCGTTATCATTTCATATCAACCTCAGAACAACACCTCAGAAAACCTAAATACTGTTATATCTATTCATTATCATAAATATATCATCAACTCTCTTTATACACATTACACATTTTCCTAGTTTTCCAAGAATGATCTGTTTAACGACAAGCTCCAAACACACAGAGAATCCACACATTGCAACAATATCTCTATGGGACAAGCATGCGATGGAACTTGTTCAGCCAAGCAATTTGCTGTCAGATCAGTTTCCAATCACACTACAAAGACAAAGCATAATAGACAGGCCATGTTTTAAGAATGGTGCTGATTTTCTAATGGAGCATAAACTGGAATTTTCTTAATGAAGCAGTTAATTGAAGATGATGAAGCACAAAGGGCAGAGTGTTTCAGCTACTGCCCCCTAAATGAGTTACATTAGGTCATTCACTTCTCTGTTCTGCTCTGGAACTGATCATTTACCCAGCCTCGAGGGTGAGACTTTGGTTTCTAACGCTGCGATACAAAGACTCACTGAGCTTCCTGAGACCAGCTGGAACACAAAATAACATTAGAAAATGTATTGTAAAGTGATACAGGCAAGAGTCGTTCCAGGAACCAACACATTAATGCAACTAGTATTAAATTAGCATGTAATTGTCTTTATCGTTTTTCTCCGTTTTCCAGGTGTTAATTGGTGATGTTAGTGCCGTGACCCCTGCTGTAACCAATGACACACCAGGCCCAAGGCTTTTGCTGTACTCTATCAGTGTCGGGCAGCGGTGGCCTAGTGGTTAGGTTAGCGCTGGGGACCTGAAGGTCGCAGGTTCAAGTCCCAGCTTAGGCACTACTGAGGTACCCTTAAGCAAGGTACCGTCCCACTACTCTGCTCCACGTCTTGGAAGTCGCTTTGGATAAAATAAATGAATAAATGTATCATTTAAAAACAGTGTGCTCTGGGAGAATCCAGTCTGGAGTTTCCACCAGTCAACCACACACCAGGCTGGATCCAAATCCAGTAGGTCCACCCCAGCTCTTGGGGGAAGCCAAGAGTTGACTAGTTCATGTTCACCTGAGTTTTAGTCTATTTAAATGGATTATCTTTGCAAAGTATTGTCTTGCCTTGCATACTAAGTGGGTTTCTTTTGAATGTTACACTGGTAATTTGGACTTTCTGCTTTGGTTTTTGACTTCTGGGTTAAACTTTGAATGCTGCATTTGAGCCCTGTGTCATTCCTTACATGCTTTCAAGCTGAAGGCCACATTAACAGAGGTGACCATATTTCTTATTCACTGTTTTGATGGCTGCTTCATATGTTCAGTTGTAAATATGACATAGTTAGATATGATATGCAAATTATGTCTTGTCTTCAGATTAGACTTTACCAGCAACTTCACAGAACAAATGCAAATGTACGTAGCAGATCGGCTAGAAAACCAGACAAATGGCGCAAATGGAGCTACAGCTTGAAGAAAAATCATATTGTGAATGATCTCTAAGCTTCTTCCTGTGGAGAGATAACATAATGCAGCACTGGATTGTTCAGCGGTGACTCACTGCAGTGAGTGCGGGAGAGCACAGGCTGTCTCTGTTTAAGAGTGTTAAAGCAGAACGGAGAGGGACCTTGAGGACTTGTTATGCTTTGCCCACTCTCTTCGGCTGTCATGCTCCATCATCTGCCCTGACTGATGAGCTGTGAAGAGAGAATGAAACCTCCAATTTGACCTCTCACTTCTGTGGATGACGGCAGGGCGGCAGGACGGCAGGACGGCTTTAGGTATCATGAACAAATCACTTGCAGCGGTACAGAAATTTGCAAATGCCACAGTATGGAAATAAACCTGTGGAAAATTGCGGTTATGGTTGCTGTTTTGGGTCTGACAATGTCCTAAGGCTCTTATTATAAGAAAGATTTTCGAAACTCTGAATATAATGCATGGCTCTGGTTTGGCAGGCAATACATAGATGAACCCACCTGCAAAGCTCCTCACTTATTGATAAGGGGCTGCTCATATAGCTGCTGTTCCATACATTTTTAATGCTAACCATTAATTATTGAGCTTAGTCCGATTTGCGCTTGCAAGTCTAGTGAGTACAGCTCAAGTGGCTGGCTTTCAGTGTGTAATAAGTTAACATCTGTTTACAGTGTTTCTGCCGGTTTTAACAAGATGAATTTAAGACTTTAAGACCTTTATGTTAAAGTTAAGACCGATTTTATGTCCATAGTGATAAACAGTAGACAGGACATTAAAAAAATCCAAAAAGATCTTAGAATGACTAACAAAATAAACTAATTTATTCACATTTACCAAACCGTGCATTCACACTGGTGGGTCAGTAGTGGCCGAATGGTTAGACCCTTGTCCTTGTGAACAGAAGGCTGCTGATTCAAGTCTCGACCCAAGGTCCTAACCACTAGACCAACACCCCCCAAAAAAGTGATGGCATTAAATACATAATGACATTTAAGACCAAAATGTAAGCTATTTAAGACCCAGTGCATATAATCTTAATGTTTTTAAGACTTTTAAGTTCTTAAATTCACTTTTTTTTTATTTTACACTTTTTAAGATTTTTTAAGACTCTGCAGAAACCCTGGCTTAACTGTTCCACTTCTGTGTTTATGGCATGCAGAAATCTGATGGTGTCACCAAGTGCAAGTGAAGAAGCAGACAAACCTCCTTAGAGGCTCTTTAATCTCTGCACTAAAGTCCTCATGCGCCACCTATACCCCGTCAAAACATTTATCAAGAATTTGTACCAAACTACAGCCAAATCTTGTCGAGACCAAGTCCCAAGAGGTCCAAGAGAGTCCGAGAGTTTTCTCCAACTAGGACACTCAGAGAGACCAAATGCCAAGACGGAGACAAGCCAAAGTGCATTAAGTTTCAGACAATAGTAAAAAGGTTTCGAGACAGGACTCCAGTAATACATCCCTGACTAAAGCTGTGCAAAATGACAACATCTACTGTTATGATGACAAATTATGTGATAATATGTCTGAATGTTTTTCTGAACACTATGCCTTCAGTAGAGAAAACTGACAGAACACATGTTTTATTATAAACACAGCATAATTAGTCCCACTTCATTATATTTAGGAGTGTAAATCAGAAGTCAATCCCATCTGATTGTTTTAGCCAATGATCCGATCATTTTTGAGCAGCGAGGTGATTCAGTTCATTGGCTGATTTGGTTCGAC
>JBBPDA010000013.1:8199987-8229652 GCA_037974385.1 Arnoldichthys spilopterus | reverse complement strand
GAGAGGAACTTCCATACATACATATGCCAAGTTCTTATACTACTAAAGAGAGCAACTACAGCAATAGATACATGTGCGAAGTGCTTACAAAAACTGCTGCAGTACAACAATTGACAAGCAGCCACACCAGCCAACAGGGCTTTTTCTAAGGACTGCGCACCGCCTAGTCTGACAACCAGCGTTATAAGGGCTTTGGCCTAGGTGAAACACATAAGCATGATTGCCGTAACCATGGCGACGTGCCCCCTGGCCGACCCGACACAGCGCGGCCGCGAAGGCAGGGCACTCAACCGCCCCCTGTCGGCCCGTCTGGGCACCAACCCTTACGCTTACATTTCTCTATGACAAAAGAGCAACTACTACTATTACTGAAAAATTCTTTAGGAGAGAAAAAATCTGGAAATTTTACTATACAGGTCATAGATCATATGTAGCAGAGCACAGGGCATATTCAGTGTGCCACAGCACATTCAGACTCATTTATGTAGAGCAGAAGGACAATAGAGACGTTACGTTAAATGTTCTAGGTTTTCCTTTCCAAAATAACCTTCAGCTATTTGAAGTTAATTACACTTTCAGAGTGTTTCAAAGTTTTTTTCAGCAAGGAAAAAAAACTCCCTGAGTACATAGTTCAAAATCTTTTAGGTCTATCATTCTACACAATAATTGTACACAACAAAATGTGGCATCTTTTCTATCATCATTAGTGTAAAGATTCAGGACATCATGCATTTTTTATTCCTTTTTTTTTGCTCTTGGTTTTTGATGAAGAGCCTAAATGCTTGTCCCACCAAGGGAATATAACCCAATTACAGAGACTTTATTTTAGGCTTAAAAGATATTTCCAAAAACAAAAAGTTTAATGTACCTATTTTCCTATTAAGTGAAACACAGCTTCCAAGTAAATAGTTTAATAATAAGATGTTTGTGAAAGACAAATGGTAGGTTGTTAAATTTTAAATGAAATCTTCCTGGTGTGACTGAAAAAGCCTAAACTGTGCTAAAATACAAGATATTGGGCATAGATATTAGATATTTTGAATTCATGTGCTTATCATTTTGATATTTAATTTATTATCATTAATATTGCATGTACTGATATGAAAATATCTGTCCTGTGCCTTTTAAGTGAAGCAAATTCAGGAGCACATAGTGGTGTGTTTCTGTTGATTTTGTGTGTGGTTAATTAAAGGTCTGAGTGGACTGTATCCCACACCCAGCTGGGGAAAAGTTCCACCACCAGCAACTTTAACTTTGATTAGTAAGGCTGACAAAACCCCCAAAGCGTTCAATTACAGTTTACAGCAAAATGGTGCTTCCCAAGAGGATTTTTTTGGAAGGAACTGATTTGGGCATTTTGGTTATAAACTGGGTTTGTTCAGACAGACCAAACAAAAAGGACTGATGTGAATGTAATGAAGCCAAATCACAAATTGCAAATCTGAATTTCTGATGAGATATAGCCTCAGATCTATTTCACGTTTGTAAACAAAACCCTTATGCCCAGACATCTGCATCATGTGCAGCCACCTCAAATCAGCGCTTCACTCAATCAGCCACCAGAGAGATAGGATGCCCCAGTCAGCTTTAACTTCCAGGAAATGAATAGCCTTCCTCTGAATAATTTAAACAGCTGACTTCACAACAGGACCCAGGAAACTTTAAGTAGGCCTGCCAAACTTTCCTCCTTCAGCTTAGCAATCAAACAAGACAAGAAAGACAAAAAGGAGAAAAAATAAGAAATTCTCATTTTAAGCAACAAAACTGTGGATGATGCCACTTCTACCATTTCTAACAGTACACTGTGAAAAATGCATCAGTTAAACGATTATATAATGAAATGCATGTAAATAGTGGCATCATTTTACTGCATGTGTTTAAATAAATATAACTCAAAAAACATAAACCTCAAATCAAGAATCCTTTGGTGTAGCTACCCTTAGAGGTGTAAATCACAAATTTCTCAAAAATCACGATTCTATCCTACACTGACCATTTTAGCCAGTGACCTGATTTAAATACCTTAACATTCACAGCAATGTGATTCAGTTTGATACTGTGGTCTGCAGTCACAATGAGATCTGCTACATCTCCATGAACTCACACATACAAACAAATTACAATGTGAACATGTTATTATTAAAGGTTAAAAACTGTAGTCTAGTCATAAGCAAAATCAACTTCTCAGTTCCAAACACTGCATGCAGTATAATGAAGTAAAATTAACTGTGGAATGAACACACATTTATTTTTGTGTGTAAAACTGATTAATGGGATTGCATATTATATTGGCTGATGCATTGATCCAGATTAATTCATTGTTACACCCCCTGCTAGTATGCTGGTTCTGAGCTGTTTCGAAGCACTTTTAATGTTTCTGACTGTATTTAAATTAACCTAGATAGCAATGATACAGAAGTCAGCTCAAGATGTAAAGCTCTTAAAAGTTAAGTCAGTTTAGCTGGTTTGGCAAACAAAGATCCAGCTTCACGATTCATTGTCAAGCTGGTGCTCCAGGTTCATTGTCTTGATAGAATTTGTAATTTCAACTTTCAATATTGTGGTATTCTGGGCAAAACCTTGTGCCTTTTAAAGTGGAAAATAGTGGTTCTCTTTAATGTGAATCATAATATAAGATTAGGGATTACAGATGCACAGCAGTATCAGAATCATATTGATATTGGCCGATATCTGACTGGAGAAATAATATAATATTTATTCTGATATTTCATGAAGTGCATTTATTATTGAGTTCCGAAAAGGCAGAAAGTTTAAGTGATGCTGGAACACTGTAGTAAAATGCTTAATTTGTTTTACCTCATTGCTCCCCTAAACTTTAGCTTCATAAATTACATTACGAGTGCATTAACTTCAGAAGGTAAATGACTTGGTAAGTTATCTCAGTCCTCTGCATTAAATGTGCATATTTTTAGCAATTAGCTGTGCGGCTCTTTATCTCTATCACTGAGTCAGTCTGTATGCATGAATGAGCTCAACATCTTCACTTTAACTGAAGCATGACATTCACTGCAGTCAGTGAAAGAGATGTCAGGCAAGATGAGATGGTAACATATATATATATATATATATATATATATATATAAATGAATATCCAATTCCCAAAATTGAAAACTAAATACCTACTCAACAAACAAATATTCAAATAGTTGATATTTGGCAACAACTCTAATAACATATACATATATAATCATATGCAGCTAAAAATACATACATACCCAGGCATACAGTATAGTAAATTAAGTGTCTGTTCTCACCATATCCCCAGAGCTGCAGGCACTGTTGTGCATGTGTGAGACACATGCCATTATAGCAGTAGGCGTTGTCATACTGGCAGGAAGAGCCATCCAGCAGATAAACATTAGAGGGGCAGTAGGGTGATCCTCCGGTGCAATACTCTGGGAGATCACATGCACCAGCTGGGCCACGGCACATTGTGCCTGCCTGCTTCAGCTGAGAGAGAAGATGGAGAGCAGAGGGTCAGATTTGTAGTTCCACGATTTTGTGTTTGGATGGCAAATTTGACTGTTGAGGATACGGCTTTTAAAAAACTGGGATGTACATTACAGGCCGAAAGTTTAAATCCAATGCAAGTGCTAAATATAAACATGAAAACATGTATTTTAATGTGCTCTAACCAACTGATTTCACATTTATTTTGCTCCTTGTGATTCTCCTGAATTTGATTGCATCTCGAATCCTATCCACTTGTTTCTCACATTCAGATTCTCCTGAAGGCTTAATGAATGGAGGCATGTTAAATTAAGAGTTGGTAAAAAATTATAAATGGTCAATAAAAGGGGCTCTCAAAAACAGCTATACAATAATTACGTTATTGACTTTTTGCACAATATACAGTATGTACATGACTTCGATCATTTTTCCTGTACTCAATATTGGCAAATTGTTCTACATACATGACTATTAACATAAGGAATTTGTCTTTGTGTAGACCTGTCACCACAGGTCAGCAGAAAAGTAGTGTCCTGACTACAGTGGCGATGGGACCTTACAGCCACTAACATTTCAGCCAGTCACACTGCTTCGGGGTCCATGTATTATTTGGTCTTGTTTTTATGTGTTGTCATCAAAATTAAAACATTTAAAACAAGTGATAATTTAAGAAAATTACACATTATATCAATGACATAAAATGACAATAATATTGCAATTATTTCTGGGACAAAGGCTGTTATTAACACAGGTCTGTGCATCACTGCAAACTTAAGAAACTTTTGTTTACACTCGTTTTCAATTAATTTGTTGGACTGGTTGCTGGAAAATTTTGAATTTGATTTAACTGTGAATTCAAAACATCACTGCTTGTCCTAATGTACCATGTATGTATGGTCTGTAATGTACATTTGCCAAAGAGCTGGTGTTTAAGATCAACCTTAATTCAAAGTGGACCCTTATCACTTAGTTACTTCATGTCCTTGGTCATATTAATGAAAATTCATGATACCCTACCATAATAAAGACACAATTCTCCCATCAAAATATAATGGCATCTTCTGATATTTGTTGGCCACTGTGAACCAGTTAGTGAGAAATATTAATGTTTCATCTGACTCCCACCACCCCACCAATCAAGTGAGAAGCTCTGGGACCCTCCCTGATACTGTGTTTCGCTCAGAAATACCTCCCAGTCTGGAAGAAAAATGTTACATAGACTACAGTAAAAAGAGTGCAGGGAGAGGACACAGCTTTAAGAGAGAAATGGGCAAGAAACGGCAGAAGGAAGCCAGAGACAATGTTTCAACTTAAGCGTGTATGTCTGGGACAGCGAGACAGAGACAATGAAACTTCGAGAGACAGACCAGGAAGAGTGATCGAGAACAGAAAGAGGATATGGAGCAGAGAATGAGAAAGGGCTAGGAGGAAGAAGAGACAAAGACATAAATAGAGTGATGACAGTTGGACACCTTGCAGCCTTCACAGCAGACACCATGGGCACACTGTGCATCTTCCTTCAACGTGCAGTTACTGGCGTGGCAGCAGTCATTCGTACACTCCTGTATGAAGAAAACACACACACACACACACACATAAGCCATCTCCTTGCTTTTGTTACAGGCTGGTGAAGCGCATCAGTGTGTGACCCTGTACCCACATACTCACTCACTTAGTGCATGTTGAGTTATTCACAGCTAGCTTAGGCCTTATCCTACACACACACACACACATACACACACGAACACACTCACCGCCTGCGCATAGACTGTGGGTGGTAAGTGGAATGTTTTTTTTAATCGCTGTGTCAGAGGAAGCAGAGACAACGAGGGAAAAATGACTGAACTCTGGGAGTCGGATGCTAAATGAAGCCTGCCACTAGCATGACGCTGAGGGGTGTTATGGGGTTACTTTCATAAACTCAGGGCTTTTGACAGCCATCAATTTTGCAGCAGATGCAGGTATGTGGTGTAAGATTATGCTGACGTGTGCATAACTGAATTTTAATGTTTCATCTACCCTGCATACAAAGTCGTGTGTGCAAACACAGCACATGCACTCATGCTATACAGAAATTCCACATCTGCCCCTGTTCTCTTTGACATTTTCCTCTCTACACCTGCCCCTGTTTTCTTTGACATTTCCCAAAAGAGCAGGTGGTGGAGTGAAAGACTAAGCACAATTACGCATAATTAACACAATCACAACAAATGCAAAGCAGGACCAGTGCCAGCAAATCTGGAGCTGGAGGGTAGGACAGCCAGATAAGTGAGGCATGTTGAAAGGCCTGAGGGTAGCTGCAACAATACCACTATTCATTTTCTTATAGCACAGCCTGGAGAAAGCTCACAGGATCACAACGAGTGAAGTCCTTGAAATAGCCAAACATAATCTTGCCTCAGAGTTTGCTAGAATGCACTGTTCGCAAAGGCTTAGGTCCCACATAATCTTCTGGCTCAATTCATGCAGGCTGTGGAGTTACCTGAAGAACATATTAGAACCTTACTTTACCTACTTAAAACCTTATTTTTACACAAGCTTTACTTTTGAAACATTAAACAGTATTTTATTTCTTTTAGCAGTTAACACTTTAAATCTATATGGCTACAATTTATTAACATCCACGTTTCATTTTCTAATAAAAGCTGTAAAGCCCAGACTAGGGCTCAAAAATCACTCTTGAGTAATTCTAATGAGAATGTTTAACAATCTGCCAAAACACTAAAACCACCTGCCAAATATTTAATATGCTCCTCTTGTGGTGCTGAAACAGCTCTGACCTGTCAAGGCATGGACTCCACAAGATCTCTGAATTTGTGCTATGCTATCTGGCACCAAGACATGAGCAGCAGATCCGTTAAGTCCTGTAAGTTGTGAGGTGGGACTTCCATGGATCAGACTAGTTTGTCTAGCACATCCCACAGATGCTTGATTGGATTGAGATATGGGAAATCTGGAGACCAGTTCAACAACTTGAACTCTTTATCATGTTACTCAAACAATTCCTGAAGTATTTTTGTACTGTAGGAGGAAACATTATCCTCCTGAAAGAGGACACAGCCATAAGGGAATACCATTTTCATGGGGTGTACTTGGTCTGAAACAGTGTTTAGGTGGTTTGTGTCAAAGTAACATTCACATGCGTGCCAGGATTCAAGGTTTCCCATCTGAACAATGCCCAGAGCACCACACTTTCTCTGCCAGCTTATCCTTTTCCCTTAGTGCATTTTTTTGCTACAGAAACTCTTTTGTAGTTGAACCAGACGGGGCCTGAGCTCTATTTGTGCATCAACGACACTTGGGCGCTCATGACCCTGTCGTCTGTTCACCGGTTGTCTGTTCTAAAAACACTTTTGGTAGGTACTAACCACTGCAAACTGGGAACACCCTGCAAGACCTGTTGTCTTAGAAATGCTCTGACCCAGTCCTCTAGTTATCACAATTTGGCTCTTGTCGGAGTCACTCAGGTCTTTACACTCAGGCATTTTTCTTGCTTCCAAAATATCAACTGACTGTTCATTTGCTGCCTGGTGTATCCCACCCCATTGACAGGTGCCATTGAACAAGAAATGAACAATGCTATTAACTTGTGGTTTTAATGTTGTGGCTGATTGGTGTATTAACATAAAAACGTTTGTTTCTAAAAGGCTGAAAAACACAAACACTGAGATATACTTTTTAATATCAATCAGGCCTGTACCAGGCTCAGCAATGTTTTAGAGTAGGGCAAATTAGAGTAGAGAAATACAATACATTTGAAGGGGTAGTTAGCCCAGGACCAAGATTGATGAGAACTAATGTACACAATGAACAACAGCTCTTCCAGCATAATGCACAGTAGATATACTGTACGCCTTGGAGTATATAAGATTCCTCATAAGTGTCCAGGTGTTTGTGTATAATTAGGATTTAGAGTCTCTACCAAACTCTACCTACACCAGATGGCAACCCATCCACCCATGATATGAGCTCTGACAACCTGCCAATTGTGGCTTTGCAGGAAGGTGAGATTTTATTCTCCCAACCACACTTCTGTCACTCATTGTTATGCGTCCTATTTTCTGCCTTATAGTTTGTGTAATTGCATTTGAGAACATTTAATTTACAGCGCTTCAACCACTGCTTAAGAAAACAACCAACACTACAAATTAGTCATGAAAATTAGATTCAAATGAATGAGCTTTCCAATTAGATATTTCATCACATCTCCATGTAGAACAATTGGTTATTGTTTGTTTATCATTACAGTTATGCAACTTTTGTTCATTAGCAGTGTTTGCTGGCAGTAATACAAAGTGTGTGTGTATAATTGTACACATTTATTTTATTTGAATAATCCATTTTAGCCTCTCTCACCTATTGTAGCTTGGTCACTTACATGTTTATGTTCAGCACTGTAAATGTATCAGAATGTGCAATTGCACTTTTTTATGTGCTACTATGTTTTTTTTATGACTGTATAAAAGAATATTATGCTGCCTTTATTGTTGGATGCACATTGATAATGTGAGTGAGAAAAGTGAGTGAGTGCATGCATTCAGATTGAAATTAGTATCACTATGGATTCACTGGTGACTTGTTGCCCCAGAATAAAATGCAACTGAAAGGCAACTGAAGTATGAAGAATATTCATGTGTTTATGCATGCTTGTATAAAATGGTGACGTTGATACATGGTGAACTGATACATTCTTCACTCTTATTAACTCACATTGTTTACTTCGTCAAAATAAATGTGACCACAATTTTGAGAAATCATATAATTAGAGATAGAGGCAATTTATTTATTTTTTTTGCCTCAGCATTAGGAATCCATATCCATCTTATAATCTATCAAAGGCAGGAAGGTACTACATGCGTAGTGTGGGTGTATTACCTCTGGTTCTCCACAGTCACATTCTTCTCCTTCCTCTACAAAGCCGTTGCCACATCTTTTCCCCCCAACCAGGTCCTTCATGTTCGGCATGTTGAAAAGGCACATTCCCCCTCCTTTCTGAAAGTAGTTGTCCAGGTCCTTCTTGCTACAGCGGCTGAATACCTTAGGGAATGGATGCCTGTCGGGCATGAGAAACGGCAAGATAAGTACAAGACAAAAGACGAATATAGATGGAGCAAAATCTGGCAGAGTGCAGTGGACTATTACAGCCTTTACATGTAGGAACAGTAGAGGTCACCCAGCTCAGAGCAGTGTGATGGAGCTTACCCTGTAGCTGCTGCCATAACACAGCCTCCCTGCTCCGCTGTGGCCTCTATGCAGCAACCCTCATGGTCATGGCTCATTCCAAAGTTATGGCCAATCTCATGGGCCATGGTGGCAGCAGCCCCAATTGGCAATTCTGAATGGTCCTGGAGAAATTACAGAATATATACACACAGTGAAAAAATAACAAAGAAATCATAAAATTGTGTACATCATAAGTATAGTGGATGAAAAAAATGTAGGTGTAGTATTTTATTTGTAGAAATGATGAAATTAAGTGTTCACAACAGAGAGCAAAACTTTTGCCTATAGAACACTTTTTCTTTATAGTGTGCAAGATTAAATCAATGCAAACCAACCGAAAATATCAGCAAAAATAGTGTGCTGTGTTATTAAATATTACAGTAAAATACTTCTGTAATGCAATGCCACAGCTACCTGTGGCTGAGAGTCCAAGACCGAATATTAGGCCTAATTTTCTCTAGGATGTACCTCCTTCTCCCACTGTCACTCCAGACAACACGTATGTCTGTTAGCTAATGTAATAGAATTGGTCAGTGTTCTAACCAACAAGCATATTAAGCTGTCCAGTGATGCCACAGAAGTGGCAGGTCGAAAAGATGCAGTGGCTGCCTTCAAATGACTCAGAGGAAGCACCTGGTAGCAATGTAAATTATAGCTAGCCGACAGAATAGACAATGAAATATCTCTGCTTGCTTAAATAATTTATTATAGATGTATACCCTGAACAGCCATAACATAAGATCCAGCTGCCTAATATTAATTAATAGTTTCACCAGTTGATCTGTTGTCCTTCCTTAAAACCAATTTATGCTCTGACACAAGCTTCTAGCCATAACAGCCTGCCCTTATAAAGGTCACTCAGATCTTTACCATTGACCATTTTTATGCTTCCAACACATCAACATCAAGAACTGACTGTTCACTTGCTGCCAATTATAATCCAATTTCTTGGATTCTTGGCATTTTAACAAGATGATGAGATATTAGTTCACTTCACCGTCAGTGTTTATGTTGTGGCTGACCGGTGTTTTAAACATAAATGTGTGGTGACAAAAATGATATTTGAAAATATTGCAAAACTCAGTCCGGCTACAACTGAAGGTAATGATTTAAATAGAGTGAATACATAGTTTATTGAGGGAATGTACCATAAAACGAACAATTGGCACATCAAGACACAATAAAACTACATATATCATATCTTTATCATATATTTAAATGATTTAAATTATATAATATATTTAAATGATTCTACATATATATTTACTGGCAGAGGTCTGTGAAAACTGTCTTTTAAAGTTCTAGTACCTTGGATCAGGAGACTGGTACAGGAGGCACCTGTGTATACGTGTAGTCTGGTGTACTTTTTGCACTATTAGCCATTTAGTTGAAACAAAATTGCCACTTGGCGATTAGACAATTCCACATCAATTATTTTCCATTTGCAGCTGCTGGGAATGGACATCCGCTATGGGGCGAGCAGCCACTTGGAATATGCTGTTAATGGTGATTAGGTTTACAGAGCTTACGAAATATCCCTGTGCTATTAGAGGCCATTAGCTTTAGACAAGCCGCTTACGATTCTGAAGGTGTCCAGGCTGCATCATTGTCTAGCTTCACGCCTTGGCCATTTTCCACTGACCACATTTAATTTGTTTTGCATCTTGAATAAGATGAATTTTATCAGAGAGGATAAAAAAATATATAAATAACATGGCATAAAAATGACAATAATTATCATCATAAAATAAGCATACAACAAACTAACACTGCCCCAATTCAGTTCCTACATACTGTCCATGAATTAAGTCAGTATATATATATATACAGTAAATATAGAGACTTTAATACTTATATTAATAAGAATATCCTCTTTGATAAGGATATTTATGCAGTACCTGCATTTATACATCCTGGTTATAAAATGTCTGTGCCAAGCAGCCAAAGCAATTTTTCTGAGAGAATCTGAGAGAGATCGAGCATACTTAATAGATGTTTTTGAGGAGAACAAGTAACAATAACTGCATTCTTGCTTTTACAGGTAAAAATGTGGAAGTAATGTATCGCTGTGTAATGGCAAAATTCAAGTCATTCTGATTTTGTTTTTCAACATAAAGCTAGCTAAGACTGGGATTTGCTTTACTCCTGCAGGAAGCACACTTGGTATCAAGGTAGTGCAACCAAAATACCCTGTCTTTTATCTCTGTGTGACACTGTCTTTCACTACCTTTGTCACTTCACTGCTGGGGGGACAATCTGATAACCCAGTGATGATGAGCATGCAACATTGATTTTGTGAACAGCAACATCAACACCATTCCTGCTTGTCTTTATGAGATCAAAGATGAACTATGGCATGTAGCGGTATTACACTTCCTCTGACTTTATGAGGTTGGCGCTTCAGTACAATCCCTTTAAAAATGATATTATACCCGTGATATTCAATCCACAGCAATTACACAAGTAACGTTGACTCAACAGTAGCACTGAGAAAAAAAATCCTTCCAGGAATCACTGGCTTATTCAGTTATTAAATGAAAACTAATATGTATGTTATGTAGTTATGAGCATAATTAATTAAAATGTGGAACCACATAATGGATCCTTACAGTCTAGCGGTTGGCAGGAAATGTAGGATGTCTTATCAGAATATCTGTATAATTACATTTTTTCAGATTTTTCAGTGGTTAGATTTGAAATATCTAATTAAGAGAAACTTTTCTTTACTGTGATCATAATAGAAACCAAGGGTAACTAAGCCTACATTAGAAATATAGACATTTTATTCACCATCCACAATGGCAAATGAACCTACATATGTCTTTTGAGATTTTATGTAATAATGATCATGATAAATTAGTAATTATACTTTTTTTGAGCATTTTTTTGCCTTACAATGCCTTATGTCACACTGCATGTATGATAAAAGTGGATTTTAAGGAAATACATTAATGCAAAACAATGACAGACATTGGGCTGTACATTTCTAGCCATTTTAGGGAATACTTTTTGGTGCAGAAGCATTTACTGGAATAAACATTTGGATGTCTGGTTTCTATTGCTACTGTTGTAAAAGATTCTTACATGGCTAATTTCTCTACAATGAAGCATTTCAAATCAAACCACTCTGACTTAATTTACATTTTACTGATTATATTATGCACAAATTCTGAAAAAAATCAGTGAAATTTCTCAATGTATGTTCCTGTAAGTGTATGCTTTTTGGGCCATGAAGCATTGAAAATGCTGTACCACAGAGGTAGAAGGAGTGAGCTTGTTTTTCTAAAGCTTAAATGCTAACTATATTTCTTCATTAATATGAATCTGCTCAATATTAATGGAAAACTAGGATCCATCACTTGCTATTAGTATTCCACACAGCCTCTTCTCTGCCACTGAGCAAGCTAATAGAGCCCATTAGAGCCTAATCAGCTGTGTGAGAGATATTGATCTCTTAATCATGCCCCCTTGTACACCAGAATTATACACATTGGCATATACATACACACAACTGCACAAACATGCAATGATTACAACTGTACAATGGTTAAGTCCACAAGGATGTCCATGGGTTGCCTTACCACATTGATGCCGCCAGAGTTCTCAAGACTGCACATGCCCTCCAGGGGTGCCATGCCGATGGTGGTGCCCTTGAATATCACCCCACTGGCAGGGAGAAAGGAAAAACACATCAATAAACATGAGCGGGTGGTTTCGCTTTGCGGCAAACGTAGAACAACTGTGGAGTATTATGAAGCTTCTGATGTGAGTGTAGGAGAGAAAGGAGCAGTTATTGATCATGGATAATGCAAAAGGGTCTGAGATCTGTTTTGCTCACACACAAGCTGTGTGCTTGTGTGTGATGAGGAATTAGTATAAATGTACATTTTAGTTACTCATAAACTAAAGCAATAACCATTTAAAAAGATTAAAAACATAGCAACTGGAATACTGAGTGTACTGACAGGAAATCACATATCCAGCTATGAATAAGGAAGAAAAACGTTGCTCACTTTTGCAGGAAGTAGATTTTCCCTAATTTATTACTTGAATCTAACTGACAAGCATTAGAACATCAGAGTGAGAGCAATATTGCAAAACGCAACTGTGCTTCAGTCACAGAAAAGAGTTGCCGAAGATCAATTTGCTATAGAAAAGCTTGCTTATGGGCAAGGAATTTGATGTAGGCTTATGGTCAAACTCTTCTTCAGAATCAGACCAAAGGGATAAGCATAATGCAAGTATTATGCCATCTTACAATTACAGTTACCTAATGTATCTGACTTGTGTTTTACATGTGCTAAACTAGACAATTAGGAGCAGTAAGCAGCAGTGAAATATGAGTCATTGCTTGGGGCGGCAGAATAAAACAGTTGCTATAAAGAAAATGTGCTGGTATTTGTGGGTAAATTTGATGTATTTAAAGCTGCACAGACTTTTCACTGATTTTGACTGAAACACTTTACTAGAATGATTTTTGCAATGAAAACTTTTGATATTGCACTGTTGAGAATAAGGTTTCTATTAATTATATTAACTACCCATGTCTTGTTCATGTCATAGGCCAAATTGAACAGCCTGGATAGTCATCTTTCTTTAATTCAAATTTTCTTCAAAATATTAAGAGAATATCACATCATGAACCCAATATTGAGAACTGATTCAAATCACAGGCTGAGCATATTGTTACACTTTAAAAACAGATTTCGTTTCACAAAACACAGAGTGTGAATTTTTGATTTGCACTACATTTTTAAAGGCATGCCATCACAAGATTACAGAGATTACTAACGTGAGGAGTTGTGCATTGTCATGTTTCTTGCGGGACTTGAGCTTCTGTCTCCACTGAAGGAAAGACCACAGAGTGGCGTTGGGTTCTTCACTGATGATGCACTGATCCCATTCTGTCCATACCTCTAGACCAATCAGAGGGACTCGGATGTTCAGAGCCCTATAGAACTGACCAGTTTCACAACACACAGTGTCACAATCAGTTATGTGAATACTATTAATGACAACTAAAGGCAAGAGTGAACTAAAATGAGTTGATCTACACCATGCTGTCAGTTAGTGTGACGCTCTCTCACATACCTTATCTACATAATTGGCGATTTCCATGATTCTTCGTTTTGTTCTTTCAAAATCCTTGTTCTGCTTTTTGTACTAAAAAAACACCAAGACAATACGTAAAACATTATATAAAATTATATAACATAATTACAGTTTACAATGATAAAACTTATGTTTATTACTTTTACTTGTTCTTTAACATACAAACCCCATTTCTGGAAAAGGTAGGACTTTTTGTAATATGCAATAAAACAGGAATCTGTAATTTGTTCACTTTTATTGTAACCTTGAACTTTTATTTAACTGCCAAAATACAATGATTTCCTAAATATTTTAATATATTTTATGTACAGAGAACTTGTAACCAGTGCAAGCAAATAACTATAGCACTTAAAAAACAAATGCATGGTAAAAGTAATGCTATTAAAGCATTTACACAACAATCTATACAAATAAATTGATATTGACAAAATGCTTGCATGATAAGTGGCCTATTAATCTGCTGAGTAAATGTTATAGGTTGCTACAGCATTAGCAGAAACCTGCAGGCTCACTTCCAATACTGCTGATCTATCTGAGGAAAGAAATATAACTATTAAACAAAGACTTAGTGACAGTA
Organism: Arnoldichthys spilopterus; assembly: GCA_037974385.1. NCBI lineage: Eukaryota > Metazoa > Chordata > Actinopteri > Characiformes > Lepidarchidae > Arnoldichthys > Arnoldichthys spilopterus. The sequence goes on along the minus strand of JBBPDA010000013.1, from coordinate 8,215,269 downwards.
ATTAAACTGCTTGATAGCTCTATTTTCATCAGTGATACTATCAGTATCTCCACTTGTGATCACATAGAATATGACAGCCATATAGAAAATGACAGAGCCTACACAAAGTGAGGAGAAAGAAGGAATTCAAACACTGTTTAAAAACCACTTGCTCAGTAACTGTATGAAAAATCCTTAAACCTCTGCTAATATCACATTCAAAGCCTTTTTCGCTACCTTCATTCTAGGACTCAGATTAACTGTTGCTGAGTTATGAGTGTGCACACTGCATATCATTTTGTTCCCTGTATAAGCTGTAATTAACACAGCTGTAGGTGCAAAAGGATCATGGGCTTACCAGTGCATTGTCAGCTACTATATAAAGCTCCATGTACTTGGTTGTGCCCCAGGCATTTCGTTTCACCTGTAAAAGTCAACAGAATTCAGGGTAAGTGGTTACATCGGTCAGATCACTTTCACTGTATGCATTTTCCCTTCATATATAATGACTTTTTTATGCATTACATTTCATTATTCTGCTCACCATGGAAGTTGTAAGAAATGCTTTAAAGGCTAGATATGAGTAGCATAATGTACAGTGTGGGCAGTAATGAAAATCAAGCGTAACAATAGGGACTTTTGCCCTACTTTGCTGCAGGAACAGTCTCTACTGGGTCTCTATTGGAAAGACATTAAACTAGATGTTGGAAAATTGCTGTGAGGGTTTGATTGCATTTAGCCACAAGAGCATCAGTGAGGTCATGATGTCTGGATCGCATATGCTACTCTAACTCATCCCAGAAATCATTCCAGGGAATGTAGTTCCAGCCTAATGCATTCACCAATCAGAGGGAATATCTGTGTACTACTGGACATTTAATGTGTATAGATACTTAAAAATAACTGCATAAACAAGTATGCCCTTCAGGTGTTGCCACTCGACAAATGACTACATAACCTCAGATGTTTTTTATAAAGTAAAAACATATACAAAATCTTTCATAGGTCCTTATTTTCAATTATTTACCATTATTTACCATTTACACTGGTTAAATCATCGTGGTTCACATAATGTATTCACATGATATAAAGGGGATCTGTCTTTTTCAAAAGGGAGTAAATAAATAAATCAATAAATAAATAAATCTAGTTTGCATTACTAATCGGGTGAAGTTTCCACAGCAATCATTACAGACTGAGTCAGAGATATTTAGAATGGCACATAATGCAGAAAGGCACTGGACTATCATATCACTGGACAAAGGAAACTGTTATAGAGAGTCAGTGGTACAGCTGTCCATGTGCCATTTCCCAGAATCCACATCTACACTAATCTGCCAGACTGATTCTGCCTCACTGTCCCCCAGCATGATAGAGACGAGCTTGTTTTTACCAAGATGTAAAACGAAAATGAAAAGTGTCCACTCATTTCAAAGCCTCATTAAGTCAGCCAAGGCTGGTCGTTTAAATCTGTGTGAGCTGGAGTGTGTTCTATAAAATATGTCTTTCAAGTGAAAGACGAGTGAAAGAGAAGAAGTAATTAGTCTGATTTGCATACGTGAGTCACTGATTTAATCTCAGAATACGCGAGTGGATTTTGATGAATCTTCTCAAAGAGCGGGCCCAAATACGTGATCCGGTCGGTCTGCGGCATATGTAAAGATCTAGAGGGAAATCCATCTTTTACAACCAAACACCATTCAGGACGTCTCATTAACATCACAGATTAGAACGTTTTTTTTGTGAACTTGGGGGCTTGTGCATTTTCTCGCTTGCAAAAATGAGCTGTTGGTTTCCTAGGGCTCTACAGAGCCAGAATACACAACAGACCAACGTGCTGCTCATTAACTTAAAATGCCTTCATCAGAATGTCATATTTGCTGTTCTCAACAGAGCCTAAATGACTTTACCCAATAATAACGAGTGGATTGAATATGACATATCAAAGCCATTTTAACTAATCAAGACAGCAGAATGGGTTCAATCTGCTTATTGGCTTTTGGCCAACTCTGTGCTGCTTATTTAGAATAGAAAATATGAGGTGCTCTTGCTCCCCTAAGAAAATGGAATTACTGTGTAAGCAAACAGGGAAAAACTGATAAACACAGAGCAGATGCCAGAATCCTAACTCATACACCGATCATTTCTTGTCAGATTTTTGACCTGAATGGTTAAACCAATTGTAAAGAAATGCTTTGGTGATAAATCTAATATACACAAATGTGCCATTATATTAGATGTCAATGATCAGCCAAGACGTTTTGCTTCTTCAGGTTAGAACTGGAGCTATGGAGCAGGCAGCCTTTTAAACAGGGTCTGTTTTTACAAACTGCCTTAGTAGTATGAAAACTGATTCAGGACCAGTTTTTGTGACCATCCTAAATACAGAGGATGAGTCCAACCCTGCTGTTGCCTAAAATGTCTGGGGCAGTGGTGGCATAGTGGTTAGAGCCTTGCCATTGTGAACTGAAGATCACAAGTTCAAATCCCGCTACACTGCTCCCTGGGCTCTGTTGGTAGCTGCCTGATGCTTCATGTGTGCACGTGTGATGGGTTAAATGCAAGAGGTCATATTTTGTTGTGGTGCTTGAGTGTGTGGTCACTTTCACTTTACTGTCTGTAATTTTTACTTCTATTATTAATAAAGATGATTTTTTGCTGAAGTTTTTTTTTTTTTTTTTAATATCTAAAACACCAAGACCCTCGGTATAGCTTTCAGTGTGGGGTCCAATGAAGTGCTCCAAAATGGAAACACAGAGCAGGCAGCTCTCCTTCTCAGCAGAATGAAATACATGGGTAGTCCTGGTTCAATAAGAACATAAGCATAGCAGCAGAGAAAGCACAATTACACTGTCACTCAACTGTGTGTGTGTGTGTGTGTGTGTGTGTGTGTGTGTGTGTGTGTGTGTGTGTGTGTGTGTGCGTATGCGTGTGTGAGAGATAGGTTGCTTCTTTGATTACAATACTTGCTACTGAAGCCATGAAGCTCAGCAGACAAAGTCTCCTTGATAATAATGATGATGACTCAGTGTTACAAATCTAAAGACACTTGCAGATATATTCAGCTGAGTACTTCTCTTTGAGTACTTCATGCTTAAACTCTTATCTTATATACCACTGGTGATAAATTCATATACTTTAGTTGTGTCGCCTTTAGCTCACAGTAAAATGAAGAACCATGTGGAACTGGAGAGTTCTGCTACTGCCAGGTCTTCTATTATTCTATTCCACTGTATAAAAAGACCACCATTCTGCCATTATTATTGCTATGCACTGTGATATTTTCTGACTGAGACCTGAATTCAGATCACTAAGAGCGTATTATTGATTCCTTTATCAGAATAATAAGAAAAGGGAATGGGAAAGGGCAGTGTACTCCTGTTCATGTGTTAGCCTTTCTTGAGGCTAGTCTGTAACACAAAACAAACATCCACAAAAAAGAACCCATCACATTATTAAAGAAGAGCAGTAGATAAAAAGCCAGAAACAACCCTGACACAGGTTCACCTGCTGCCAGGAAAGTTTTTCTCTGTCCTCCAGAATAATATCTTTTAAAAAAAGTATGTTTATATGTTGCATTTGCATGCAAATGTGTGTGAGTGCATCTTTGTAATACCCATAAGTACAGCAGAAAATGAGTAAAATGTCCTTAGGAATACCAGTCTTTTTCGTGCATGCACGTTTATCCATTAAGTGCTTAAGTGAGAACGCAAGCCAGAGCCAAAATCCATGCAAGATGACCCAGTAATTGACCTGTATGAGACCTAGTACAATACCTGAGAAATTACTGGGCAGGCTTGTAAAATCAATAGCAGATACATCGCCAGGAAATACAAAGATGTCTAGATGACAGCCGGCAAAGCTGAATGTTTCTGTGACACTTGATACGGTTTTTAAATGTACCCTCTGAATGCTTCTGTGCAAAATGACACAACGTGGCTGACAAACTGACTTCTTGTGTTTTATGGTTAAGTGGTCAGAGTTGAGTGGTTAAAAGATAAAAGACTATTCATGCTAAGAACCTCCTGTTTATCAGCATTTCATGCATCCTGGTAAAACTTCACTGAAGTGCTGGATGTGTGAATGGCACAAGATCTGAACATTACCAGTAAATGTATAATGATAACATTCTCGGTTTTGACAAACACATAATACTGGAGCTTCAAAAAGCCAAGATTTTTGATAGTGTGTTTGAAAACAGACCCTTTGATGCAAAGGTTTAAGGAGACTGCCAAACAGGTTTTCATGTCCAGTGTGATGGCCATGTCCACATGTGCCACCTTTGATTGGCAGGTCATTTGTGTGGTAGAAGGTGTGGTGGAGAATCTCCTGCCCTCCCTCTGGCTCCAGGTAGTATGTGTCATTGGAGTTCAGCACAATCAGGCCCCTGTGGAAGGAATTAAGGACTGGTTAGGGCAAATATGATAAAATATTACTCTTTTGTTAAATGATGGAAACACAAATGTTTATGCATTTGTACACTGATGCTGCAAAGGATAAAGTGTTTTAAAGGCTTCCTAGTTTATTTTTTATTAGTGAAGTATTTGCATGGCATTTTGAACTTTTAATTTCATTCCTTTTTTTACATTTTAATCTTAAAAAAAACTATAAATTGTCAAAATTATCAGTGGATTACTTGATTATTAATGCATATTTAAAAAGAAACAGCCATAAAGACGGTATGTCAGTTGGCGGTAAAGCCACCCAGACAACAGTATTTTTTAACACTCTCTGCTGAGGGTGACAGACATAGCAAGTGTTGCTTTTCCATTAGCCATCAGCAGGGGGCTCCTAAAAGACCAGATGGTTTTCATTGGTTTGCCCTTAGGCAAAAGTATTAAATTACAGCAAAAAAAGTGAAGTAACCAGTAGCTTAATGGTTCTGTTATAATTGCTGGTGACGCACAATTCACTGTTTAATGATGGTCCTTTCTATCATGCAATCTCTCTCTTCCAATCACTATATGTACATGTGCACACACACACACACACACACACACACACACACACAGACAGAGTGTAGTGAGTGGAATTTTAATAACTCAGAGTCCTTTGTCTGGCCCTAGTGTGACTGGTAATTGGCTGAGAGTGGAGTGGGCTTTACTGTAATAGTAGCTATGTGATTTCTAATCATAGTGAATGAAACAGCCACTCAGAAACCCCTGCATGGTCCATTACATAGATGTTCCCTACAGCAGCAACACAGTTGAAGGTTAATTAGCTTTTCTTCAATGTTTTCTACAATATTTATCATGCTCATCATATCTTCTGTAGTAGATGTTGATCGCATCTTCAGTGAGATGTTTTCAAGATGTTCACATATTGAAAATGTATAAAAAATTAAGCAAGAAGCAAAAATATCCATAGCTAATTAACATTCCCTACATCTCTGCTTGCTAATTGATCCAAAGACAATTTTTGTTTATGCTTTAAGGTCTAAAACTCAGAATTACTACTGTGTTGCTTAACTAGCTGCCAAAGTCTCAAACAGGGGAAAAAATTATGCTAAACATTACTTGACGCAAATTCTGGTCACTAAGGACTCAGGCAAGATTTGCTTTGCATTTAATTGTTTTGTTATGACAAATTGTGTTTTAAGCATTATTTCTTTTCAAAATTCCTCCTTCATTTCCTCAGAGCTTCAGTGAAACACATGACCATTTTCTACTCCTGTGACTACAATGATGGAATGCCTGCAAAGAAACTAAAGCGGCAGTACGTGTTTTATTCTTCTAACCTGCTTAATGGACAGTTTAAAATTGTGAACTAAAAAACAAGTATAGAAACCTAAATTAAAAAAAAATCGCTTACAGTCATAGGAAAAATATGTACATCCCATAGAAATTGTTTAATTTGTTCAACATATTTAAACAGGCAAATATTTCACCCTCTTTGAAACAGAGCATTTTAAGTAAATGCTTGGCCTCAGAAGCTAGTATTGCCCCCTTTAGCAGAAATAGCTTCTTGTAGGCATTTTATAGAAATGTCCACCAGTCTCTAAAATCAGGCTAAATTGTTTTGACCAATCTTTCATTAAGGCTGAAACACTCCTTATCAACATGAATCATGAATGAGTTGGGATAAACTGCTGTAGGCAGTTAATGTGTGTGTGTGTGTGTGTGTGTGTGTATATATATATATATATATATATATATATATTTTACGCATTGTTTTCTGTGATGCCACAAAACAAATTTCTTGAACAAACTCTTATTTATAAATCTTATTTATCGTAAAATCATAGAATCCCCTTTTTTAATATAAATTAATAAATCATCATTTAGAAAGATACTTGTCATTGCAGCACCTGTACTACACAAGGACATGATGCCGCTTATTTAAACTGATATATATATATATATTCTTTTCTTTCCTTTTCTCTTGTTTGTTATTGTTATCCAGTGTCGACCAGGGTTGGGTTCCCTCTTCTGAGCCTTGGTTCCTCCCAAGGTTTTTTCCTACAGCTTAGGGAGTTTTTCCTTGCCTCTGTTGCCTTTGGCTTGCTCATTGGGGGCTCGGACCTGGATTCTGTAAAGCTGCCTTGTGACAACGTCAGTTGTAAAAAACGCTTTACAAATTTCACCCAAAAAAAGGAAAATTTGGTTTTGCATTATATGAACACTTTAAAGTAATTCACAAAAGCAAATGAAATATTATAGTGGTTATTACTTTGGATCTATTGGAAGGCTTCAAAATGAACTATTATTACTCAATCTGTCTTGTTTTCTTAATTGAAAGACCTTTGGCAATATCTCTAGAGACAGCTTCCTGGGGTTTGCACTTAATAACACTGTCATTTTAATATCATTATCAAATACATTCTAATAGTCTGAACACTGTGATGAACACAGAGAATGCATGATGAGTGCTGACTGGCGTAGAGTGTGTCCTCTGTCACTGTGGGTGTATGAGCTGCATTCTGTATGCATGACTTAAGAGCTGCTTTATGGCATTCATTCCAAACCTCTCCAAGCTCTTTCTCCCACACAGAAGGTTTTATGCATTGTATATGGAGGCTGCCAATGAGCACTTTGTCTAACTCCGGCTCAAGATTCAGCTCAATCCCAACCGGGAATTTGGAAGCAAACATCACCAGTGTGCTTTCAGTAATCACACACTCGGGCCAGTACACAATGAAGTCGCCTATGGCTGCTACACATGACAGCGCTGTAACTGCTTTACATTCTAAGGCCTTTTTCTATAAGTGGCTGCTGTTATCCATATATAATAATAATTTGACTCCTCAACTGAGGATTAGTATGCATATCACTGATACATGTTTGGTAGTTAGTGTGGTGTTAGGGGCCAACTGCTCGGCTTTGACTCATGAGGGAGATGCTGTCCAGCCTCGTTCACCTTGAGGATTTTGTTTACAGAAGCAAAAACAAACTTGCTTTGTGAAATGTGGAACGATGATGAATGTGTGCAAACTAAATCTTGTCTTTGTTGTCTGTATGTGTGTACTCAAGAAAACGACACAGAATTTCTATAAAAAGGACAATTTGCCTTTGTTGTAGTTCATAACGTGCTGTAACAAATATGACTGACAACCCAGAAGCATATTTGCAGAACGGTAGATTAATTTGAGGCTTATTTTCCTCAGGGAAGGAGTAAATTTATCAGTGACGCTTAGCTAATTTGTAAACAAAGTAAGAAAAACAACTGAGTACTCAACCATAGACATGAAGGTGTTTAGTGCAGTGTGAAACAAGTGATAAACACATACGGTGACTCTCTTCTGATCGTGTGCCCTTATAACTTCATAGCATGAATGGGCAAGGTTAATCTTACACTTCTAATAGTGCCTGTTATTGAGTAGATCCCCTCATGCTACTGAAACAGCTCTTACTGTGGTGCACTGTGTTTTGACCCCTTTCTATTAAAATCAGCATTCACTTTTAAACAACAATAATTCTTTAATGGGATTGGGCCAGACAGGCTAGGCTTTACTGCACACATGCATTAGTGAACTTTTGGTGCCCATGACCTTGTTGCTGATTCACCAGTTGTCCTTTCTTAGATCACTTTTAGTAGATACTAACTACTGCATACCTGGAACATTCCATAAGACCTGCTGTTTTGTAGATGCTCTGATTTGGTGGTGTGGCCATAACTATAAGGCCCTTTTCAAAGTGACTCAGATCCTTATGCTTGCCCATTTTTCCTGCTTTCAGCACATCAAAAAGAACTGATTCTTCATTTGTTGCCTAATATATTTCGCCCCCCTGACATGTAGTATTGTAATGAATTAACCAGATAGGCCATGTTATTCACTGCACCTGTCAGTGGTGTTATGGTTGATCAGTGTGTATGTAAATATAGCGATTTTGTGACATCACAAAAAAGTGAACAGTAAGCAGGCAGTTTTGAAGCTTAGTTTCCATATGTGGACTGTATGAACCCGGGACTACCTGCTACGTTAACATAATATTTATTTATTTATAAATCGCTAAGAAAACCATGAAATTAAGGTTAATATTGTGAGGGCTGTATTATGTAAAATGAGGTCTATAGGGTCATCTATAGGATGTTAATACTTATGGAACATAACTATGACCCCACCTCCTCACAAGATAGAAAAATATGAGCTTGTGACTGAACGTGAATGATTTCTTTAGTCAGCCACATGTGACATGGCCCAAGGCATACACACGCACATGCACGCGCACAAACACAGCCATTAACAATCACGCAACTATAATCACACTAATGCAATACAATGCATCCATACAACAGCAGTTTGTGTGTTTTCCATCCCATCAGCTGGTGGTCAGCCACAGAAATGAATGAAACACCCATGAATTGAACTCTTTATGGCCTTTTGGGAAAGAGGGAGAATCAAATTACATAAAGTGTCCACATACCTCACTCCAGAGCATGTGCTCAGAGCAACCCAGGAAGAGGAGTGGTCCTTAACACGCCCATGATAGAAGCAATGGTCCTAGAGAGAGAGAGAGAGAGAGAGGAGAGAGAGACTGTTGAGTCAGGCCCCAAGGTCAGGCAACAGGGCTAGAAATCAATGCTACATGACATGTCTGGGTCTTGTATGTTCCTTTGAAAATGGAAAACAGAAGCTTTTCAGCTGGGCTGACATTTGAAACAAAAATAATCCAGTGGAACCGTCCAATCAATAGCTGCTCTTGTGGTGATATTTATAAATCAAACAGGATTTTCCACCCTGTTTTTATCCACGGACATGCCCACGGTGTCTCGGTTGAAACAGGAGTGCTATTATCGACCTCTGACCTCTTTTGGGAAAGCGCTCATAAAAATCGCTCTCCTGAGTCTTCCACTAACATTGGGAAAATAATTGCGCCGCTTAATTTTTCAGAAACAGATCCAAATTATGTGTGAGCGTCTTTGGCTATTTAAAGAGCTCCTTCAAACGATCGGAGCGTGAAATTAGCTCATTTATTTGAACAGAGAGGAAGCAAGGCGGGACACTCATGCGCAGCGGACACACAAATCAGCTGTCACTGGAGACACTAGCTGACAATCTAGACTGGTGCATGTCTCATTGGCTATTCAGCCAGCACTGCTCCAACAGGAGTGTTCCAGACTGGTGTGGCATACCATATCCAAAAGTGTGCACTTTTGAAAGGGGTTGTACTGAAGCTGGGAGATATATTCTCTATATCAGTACTGGTGTCACATAACAACACAGATTTTCAGCCTAAGTGATACTGACAGAAAATGAAGATTGTATCCATTATGCACATTATCCATTATGCCAATAGATTCTATGTAATTTGTATGCAAATTAAAATACACTATATAAGATTCCCTATGAAAAAAAAGTGTAATTTTAAGAGAAGAATACACAACCACACAGTTCATTCAAATCAACATGTTCTAGGTTTGTTAGACAAACAACAAATAGTCAACAGCTGGTACTCAGGATGCAGGGCTTCATTAAATTCCTTGATGCAAACTTACATGTCATTAAATTCATAAAAATAATAAATAATTATAAACAACTTCTTTCTGTTGACCAGTGTTGTGCAAAACACGTCTTAGGTGTCTGAGAAAATGATCATTAAAAGCTGTTTATCTGGGCAGTAAATATTTTTGCTTTCTCCAAAAATACTAATATTAGAATAAATACAAATAATAGTAAAACAGTGAACACCTCAAATTGCTGGTTTGGGCTCAACCAATCCTTCATTACATGAAATCAAGTGCTGATGGAACTTCACACACATCCATGCAGTGATAGAGGCATGGAGGAGAAATCTGGAGCCAAACCTGTGTTTTTTCTAAGCAGCTCACACATGAACTGCTGTTTACAAACAAAACAAATATTCATTCTTTTCACTGCTTTACTGATCATTTGCATTGATTGCAATGTTCACTTGTGTTTTTGCTGCAGAAAGAAACTCACTGCTCTGAGAAATGGCTTTAAACTACTAACATACAGTATATGTCTAAGACTTTTGCATAGTACTGTGCATATTTATATATAGACATATATAACTGCAGTAAACTGGACTGTAAATAGTGTAAAAAAGAAGGAAATTCTGCACATTAGCATGCTTAAAAATAAACTCTAATGACAGTGATTCCTGTCAGCTTTCCTATGAGACCTCTGTGGTAAAGTGCCTGACATTTATAACCACAATGTTGCAGGCTCTGAACAGCTGGAAGCAGAGTGTGTGTGGGGGGTTAGGTATGGAGAGAGACAGCATTATATTTAGAGAGTTAAAAACATCCAAAATCCTCTTGTAAAGGTGCCGTACAAACCTGCAAATATTTGGCCTTGGTTGCTATTCCAACAGTACTTCACTTAGAATGGCTTTAAATGATGATATAGTTAAACCCTAATTCATGGTGGCTTCACTTTATTCAATTCCTGGCCTGCAGAGTCAGTCTGAATGGAAAGCAAAAAATCTGCTGTGAATGTTGTACGTTAGTGTCAAAGTAGCTAATTGCCAGTCAAACCAACAGACTGAACTGGAGACAGGAAAATGCCTTAAGGCTTTTAGGAAGAGATGTGCATACTGTATTACCATTAAAAGGACACGGATTCTAAACATTATTCACAGCATGAGTATTTACTTGTGGACTGGAGCTAGAGCCTGGATAAATGGGGGACTGTCAGGGGTCCACAGCTTCCATGTTTGTCTTAGATAACAGATGCTCTTATCCAGACGTTACAATTTCAATCATGTTTCAGAAGTGGGCGGGTGTAGAGTAAGGAGTCAGAGAAACAGATGGATAATAGCCTGTAACTGTAAACTACAAAGTGCATGTTAATGTGTTCATATACCGCCATGTGAAAATAAGTACATCCCATAGATTTTTTTCCCTAATTTTTAAAGGGTGTACTTATATATGCATGTGTTTGTGTCTGCCCTTTAGGTTATGTTAAATAATTCATTTTAGTTCCATTACACCTCTACATTCTAGAGTCACTCCACTGACTTTGTGCATAACTAATCAAATCAGAAATCCAAAATGACCTAAAATGGCAGCACCATATCAAAACCGTTTCCTCTTACATCAGACCAAGCCCTTTTAAAAAAGAGGGCAGTGTCTTCAGGCCATCACAGTAACAGAGCCACATGACTGAAATTAGCAGCTGCAGTTCCTCCTTGGCTTCCTCTAACAACTGAAGCAGATGTTTCCTAATAGAGACAGAAAGTAGGGCTCGGAAGACACTCAATATGAAATAATAACTACTGGCCAAAGGCCACACATTTCCTCTCTGCCCACATGCATGCTATGGTTTTCTGAATTGTGCATCCGGTAATTACTGCTTTATTTTAGCAAATTAGAAAAGACCTGAATGGGCTTTAATAACCAGACCTGACAAATAAAATTACCCTCATCACTGTGTGTTGTCATGTTTTTTCTTCAAGTATTTTTTAGCTTCAAACATGACTCAGCCAATCAGCTTTTCAAATTAGAAGTACTTGATTTCTGCTGTTTTATTTAATAAAAAAATTACAAGACTGTACAAGCCAAATTTGATATAAAATAAAAACAACAATAAAATAAACTACAAATATTCATTTGTATTTATTTCTATGTATTTTATATATTTTCATTCTTGAATTGTTGAAGAATTTCTCAGCTGATTATCCTTTATCCTAGTATTTTTTTTAGTGTATGGGTTGATTTTTACATAAGAACATTTAAAAAGAACATTGTTTTGCCTTGAACATACTGGCCATAAATATGCGGTAATGGCAATTTACTGTTTTGCTGAAAAGATATTTAAGGAACAAGACATGCATTCAAATTCAGTTCCACTTTCTTGCTTTGGTTTTCCCCTGAAAACAGTTGAAATGGTGAACAGTAGGGTTTTATTTATGTAGACTTCCGTTCTTGTACATTCTGTGTGCAAAAAAATCTGAATCCACAGTCTATTTTCTCCTGCACACAGAAAAAAGTCCACCTTTGTAAGGGCAACAAGGCCAGTTGAGTGTAGGATGTGTTACACACTCCACAGTGCATCATTTTCTCATCTTAATTGAACCTGGCAGTTCACACCTCACTGTTGTACGACAAGAACACAGGTGACAACTCTTCACACCTTTCTGCAAGAGTGTGCAATAAACTGGCCCAAATAAAACTGCAGTCAGCAGCAAAAAAATACTGTGGAAAAAAGGGGCAACAAAAAGTCTGCCGCGACTTTGAACTGCATGTTTTGAAGCTATCAACAACAGGAAAAGAGATGTTCTCAGCAGAATGGGTTGCCCTTGATGGTATTCAACGTTCATGGCTGAATGTGTGTGCGAGCGTCGAGCATGTGCTATCAGTGTGTGAGAGGCTTTTGTCTTCCAAGTATACGGTCATATGAGCATGTGGTTTAGCATGTGAGAACGATGCCCTAGGGAGGAAAAAGGGAGAGGAGAGAAGAGTCCAAAAAGAAACAGAGAAAAAGTGAAAGAGGCAGAGTGTTAATTGTGCTAATGACATTCATGCTGATTTTTCTTCAGTTAGTAATGCAGTCAGCTAATTCTAGCCAGCGTTAGATAGCAGTTATGTAACAGACATTGTATTGTAGGTTTCACTATTTGTGGCAATGGTAGTGATAGGAATTTGACTCCAAACTTCTAGGAGTTGGACACAACTCTTGGCCAACAACTCCTTGTCAAAATCATGTGTTTTGTTTTTGTGATTGACTAGAGGGACATTTTGTCAGATGTGTGTGTAATGCAAGAAAGATTTTGAGTGGCATCAGTTTGTTTAAGAGAGCTGCAGTAGTGTCCCAACTGACTAGCACACAACAGCTGCCTCTTGCCCATAATTTGAATTTATGAGGATATATACACACACTAGAGTGATTGAAAAAGGGACACAGTGAAATTAACCCACCTCAAACACAGTTTGCCCACTAGGTAATACAGTAATATGACCTAGCAACTAACAGGGTGGTATTTGGGATGGGTTAATTTCACTATCCTTTTATCAATGACTCTGGTTTCACTTTGGTTAAAATTAAGTATGGGTAAGAAGTCACCTAACTACAAAATCTGGAGTCATGCTTCACTATGGAAAAGACAAGCAAGCCTCTTACTAGTGAGCTTCTTACCAAGAAAGCTAGATATAAAGGCAGATAAACAGATGGTGGTTATCTAAGTAGTGAAAGGGACTGTGGAAGAGGAAACAACTATGAAATTTAACAAAATTTTAAGTAACTGAGCATGGTAAAAATGTTACTGTAATGATAACAATGGCCCAGCAAATGCGAGGAGGGCCACTATAGGGCAGTGGTGGCCTAGTGGTTAGGGCACTGTGCTGGGGACCTGAAGGTCGCAGGTTCAAGTCCTGGCTCAGGCACTACTGAGGTACCCTTGAGCAAGGTACCATCCCAGTACTCTGCTCCACGTCTTGGAAGTCGCTTTGGATAAAAGCGTCAGCCAAATGAATAAATGTGGAAGCAGCCTCATTAACTTCCAAAACTCACCACATCAGATAGGACTGAGGCTCTGAGTTTCCAGTTTTAGTGTCACCCACACCAGAGAGAGAGTTACTGGTAAAACTTCTGTACATACACATCGGAAAATTGTGTTGTTCTTATATAATTTAATGATTTGTAGCATTTTGATATATAGTTAAAATCATAGTCCTTTGATCTTTACTGATGAAATGTGCAAAGCTTAGGCTACACATTTCATGGCTTTAGACAACATTACTAATGTAATGAACTAGTATTCTTCTTAATTTTCTCAGTCATACATGATTATACACAGGTAATAAAACATAAGCCAACAGGTGTGGCAAAAGAAACATGTCATATGTATATCATTACAAATATATGATAGAACAAAAACCCTCCAACTCTTTTCCCTTTAGGGGCTTAATGCTTTAAATATGGGTCTGAACCTCTTGTAATTCACACCATGAAGTGAGAGTAAAGATAAAGAGATAAAAAAAGTAGACAAAAATATTTCTTACAGTGTGGTTGGTAGCGTGGGTTACAAGACGGCCATCTTCATAGTGGGTCGCAGTAAAATCTTTTCCCAGAAGTTCCCTAACAGACACACACACACACACACACACACACACACAAAGAAACGCACAGTAATTTAATTTCATTTAAAAACATCCACATTGAAACTACACAGCCCATAATATTCCTCTGGTAAAACAGCCTTATCTCTCACTATCTTATTGACCATTTTTTCTTTATAGCAGAGAGGCACAGTCTTGGCAAACCACGTGATTTTGATCAAAACCCTATGCTGCAGCGATAAAATGTTTTGGCTGGATGCAGTATTCTACCTTTTCCCAAGCCAAATTCATCATGTTATGAGGAGGACAGCTGTGAACAATAGCAACTGGATGCTCCAGAGTGATGAGAAATGGGCGCTGCACTTCTCCACCTTTCTGCACAACACTGGTTCTACCCTGAGTTGTGAAGCTGATCTACAAAACACTTTCCTTCTCCCTTTAGAAGCACCCTGAGCTTCAAAGCAGAGCGTTCCATGATCACAGCGTGTGCTGATCCCAGCCGCCACCACTTCTCCTCTAATCCATCAATCCTCCACTTTAGAACTGAAATCTTTCTCATCACGCTTTCACAAAACACAAGCATGATAAGAGGAGAATGGCTTAAGCTACAGTACAGTGGTGTGGTGCTCAGGCTTCAGAATGGAGAGAGAGAGAGCGCGAGAGAGTGTGAGAGAGAGCATGAGAAAGAGAGCAAGAGAGAGAGAGCGAGAGAGAGAGAGCGCGAGAGAGTGTGAGAGAGAGCATGAGAAAGAGAGCGAGAGCGAGAGCGAGAGCGAGAGAGAGAGAGAGAGAGAGAGAGAGAGAGAGAGAGAGAGAGAGAGAGAAAGGGAGGGAGAGGGCCGT
>JBBPDA010000013.1:8173332-8191650 GCA_037974385.1 Arnoldichthys spilopterus | reverse complement strand
GTGTGTGTGTGTGTGTGTGTGTGTGTGTGTGTGTGTGTGTGTGTGTGTGTGTGTGTGTGTGTGTGTGAATGAGTGCATGAGAGAGAGAGAGAGAGAGAGAGAACTTGTGTAGAGAAATGACCCAGTGACCTACTGAGGGCAAACATTCCTTGCCTCTTTTAAGCAGAACCATCTGTAGGCGATTACCTCATGTGAGCTGTAATAGTTAAGACAAAGGCTGAGGCAGAGAGAGAGAGAGAGAGAGTGTGGGGGGAGAAACAGAGACAATGTATGTGAGAGAGAGATATATGAAGGGGGGGAGAGAGATAGAAAGAGAGAGAGAAATACAGAAAGAATGGGAGGAATAGAAAGATGAAGTGTTATAGAAAGAAATAAGCCCAATGTTTTTTCGCTCTTTCTTTCTCTCTCTTTTCTTCTCTTAGACTGAGGCTTGAGACGTGGCAGGATATTGGGGGCAGGGTGGGGGAGGGGCTATAAATATTTCAGTGCTAACAATACAGTGAGTTAGCTGCACACTGCTGGCTTCATGCTAAAACAATCACATGAGCTGTTCATCAATCAGGCAAACACACAAACTACCTTCCCAACGACTCCAAGTTCTCTGTACTGCAAAGCCTGGAGTCCAGTAAGCAAATTAGTGTGAAAGTTGGAGCATGCTCCCTGCTGAAAAAGGTTTGTTGAGGCCCATCTTGCTGTGGAACATGATTCTGGATGAGAAGTACAATTCGACTGGAAGAGTGAACTGTGTTCCACTCTGGCTCTGGCACTGCAAGGACTTAGAGTACTACAGTGACAGTTTGTACTGGCACAAAGAACTCTTACACTGTCCAGCACAGCTGAGCAAAATTCATAACGGCAAGCCCTTCATTCTGCAGTATCATTTACAAACCATATATCTTACTCACAGCTGACACCTGTGCACTTATGTTTCACTTTTGCCATGAATCATTTACAAAGTTTAATGCATATCTGTTGGTTATGGCGCCCGCTACTATATGGCTATGTTCACATTGCAGGCCTGCATATTTTACAGTTTGGCACTGTTGATACTGACAACAGTGACATGAGCAGTAAAATGTGGTTAAGGAAACAAGCTTCAAAAGATATTATTTTGGTTGTAAACTGGGATATACACCAATCAGCCATAACACCACTGACAGATAAAGTGAATAACACTGAGCTGAAAGCAAGAAAAATGGTCAAGCTCAAAGGTCTGAGCCACTTGACCAGTGTTCCAGGTATGCAGTAGTTTGTACCTACCAAAAGTGATCAAAGAAAAGACCTAGCATGTCTGGTCTGTACCCAGACAAAAGCTACTGTGGTTTATAAAGTGAATGCTGACTCTGACAGAAAGGGGTCAGAACTCACAGTGCAGCACAGTCAGAACTGTTTCAGCAGCATGAGGGACACACACTCAGTATTCGGCATTTGGTGTTAATGTTATGGCTGATTGGTGTATATTCCATTAAGGACCAAATATGAAAGTGGCTTAAGTCAGACTGGAAAGTATATCACATGTTCACCTAGATGTGACAAATTTGGAATTGTGCCATTTCAAGCAATGTTTTGTGAACATGTTTTTCTACATTTTTCTTGTATTTTATTGTTTGATTCAATTAGGAGGTTTGTGTGGTCCTCCATACCCAAGAGGCATAATTCATTTTTACATGACCTGTTCTCACTCTCTTTCTTTTAGAATAGGATACTGAGACTTTAAGCCTGTTAAGCCCATGTTAAATTACTTGTCCCAGTATATGTAAATGACCTCTGTTTGATTGGCAGGGTGACTTAAAACTTCCCAAAAAATCAGTGGAGTCAACACTGGGATGAATACATGGATGTGCTGTAAATGTATTAAATAAATAAAGAATAATATTTATTAAATATATATGTAAATACATGGAAATGTGTCATGTCATGACATCACAAAAATAATCATTTCAAATTGAGCTAATGAATATAAATTAAATATTTTGTATTTGAGTTGTGCAAAATAACATTAATTTTGATTCATTAATTATAGTAAAAACAATGCGTAAAATACTGATTAATATTAAAAACATTTGATTAATCCCACTTTATGATGGACCCAATTTGAACATTAATACAACAATTCATAACAATCCATGTAATGTCCTACTGAGTCAAAAGAGTGTGAATAGAACAGAGTTGTCCACAGTGAGCAAATGGGTATGTTAATGATGTTATCAGTGGCACAAAACCAGAAAAAAAAAACCATCTGAATGTAAAAAGAAGAGTCATTTACACAAAGATGCCAGCAAAAATGTCTGTCAACACAGAAGCAGTCATCATTACGAGTGAGTCAGTAGGTTTGTTAGTCTCTGGCTTTGACTTCCGCAGCATGCTTTTTATGGCATGTCCTGCCTCCTGCATGCTCAACCCAGATGCCATCCCTAGCCTAAACAAAGTATGAGAAAACAGCTGTAGTTTAGCTCCTGATGCTACTATGAGCAACCAGTCTTGTCAAGCCACACTCAAACAACCGTCCAGGTGCAAACTGCATATGGCTACAGAAATCCACTTGAACTGTGATAATGTGTTAATGCTTTTCACAGCAAATGTTTATTTGCGTGATTAATTTAGATGAATAATTACAAAGCTTGTATTTTTTATAGATTATTCTCTTAACCACTTGACAGAACTAGTTTAAATATGAACTCAACTATATTATTAAAAATAAATTAGCAATTTCAGATTTTGATGATACAAGCCCTTTAAGCACTACATTTCATCATTATATCAAGTTTTATAATTACCAGTCTTAGTTCCATCATTATATATTGTGAATAATGAATAGCACCACTAGAGTGCATTCAACTGAACTGCTTTCCGTAACTGAGCCCTTATTAGCTACGACAGTATGTTATGGCTGAAAAGTTACTATCCCTTTGAATACCGAAGCACAGATGGGGAGGAGTCATATTACATGAACATCAGCTGCTGATTTTGAGTGGGACAGAATTTGCCTTACACAGAAAAGACTGGGAGAAGCACAGAGCCCCAAAATGAGTCAGCCTCCTTGGGCCAGACGTGCAGATGTTGTTGTCAGCGCCAAAGAAAGCATTCATAAACACTTACTCATTGTGAGTCGAACACTGGGAAAACAAAAACACCCATTCTCAGCACACTGCACATAGGCAGACACATAAGGCTTGTCTAATTTAACTTTAGCTTTCTCAGAAACTGTTTTGCACAATTGACAGAATTGGAAAACATTTACGGTTAGTAGTATTTATAGGTTAATTTATTTGCGTGAGTGCCACTTCCTGTGCTTGAGAATAAGCTGAGATAGATGTACTCATTAGAAGGAATGGATGAACTCATTGACGCCTTCTGAAGTACCACATGACTTTGCTGCTCTGTAAAAGGATGGCCTTGGTAACCTTGATAACTGAGACAGCAAATAAAAATCTACTGGTAAAAACAGCAGGTAGTCTCTTTACAAACAAAATTCAAGACACAGATGCTATAGGATTGGTCAACACAAATGGAAGCACCCTGAACCTTTCTCTGAGGTTTTAAAGGTGGTCTTCAAATGAACAATCCAATCCAACCCCCACAGACACCCTTAGAAAGGCTTCCACGGCTCCAGTGCTGATAAGAATCCTGAGGGACATCCAGTCATTATCTTAAAAGGTCAGAAGGATCCATAGACAAAGGGGTTGTAAATCCCCCTGAAGACTAGACTGGAAATCAGGAGAATTAATCTGGTCAATAAACTTCCTACAGATTTACAGTCAGCATTGGTAAACTGATCTGGGTGAAAGACTGCCGATTGCAGAAGATCTATAGTACTATTACAGTAGTTGTATATGTGGCAAAAAGTATTTTGTTAATATTAATTTATAATAGTTTACAACATTATCACTAATTATTATATCTAAAAGTAAACATATTTCATGTTTAACATCATTCTTAAACAGCAACACTGTTTTTGGTGGCTATACCTATACAATATGTATAATAAAATAAGTCATCAAAAATAAACAAATGTCCAAATGATCCTCACTGTGTGCATGATTATCATATAGATGTATTTGCTGTTAGGGCAGAAGTGGCATTAAAAGCCCCTACCAAAGTGCACAGTGACCTTTACCAAGGGCTGTTGAAGTGCTCCAACATAAAATAAAGCATGAGACATACTAATACCTGTACTGGGCCAACATAACTTTATCTAAAAACCTTATTTCCTGAGTTGGGACATTTTATAAAACACAATAAAAGATAATGATTCGTTAATTCTCTTTTGTTTTTTTGTTTTTCTTCATTAAATTGACCAAAAGTTCCAGTGTTTTCAATGACCAATTTAAATGCATTTTGTAAATATAAACAAATCAAGAATTTAATGCCTAAGGCACACTCAAACACAGCTGGGACAGAGGCATGTTTACCACTGTATTGCATCACCTTTGCTTTTAATTACTCTGTATAATCATTTGGAAACTGAAAATATTAATTGTTAAATTTTAGTTTAATGCAAGATTTCAGCTGCTCGACAGTTCATGGTCGCCATTGCCTAATTTCTCGGCTTCATTATGCAACAGTCCCGTCAATAGTTCGAATTGGTCTGAAATATAGATAATTCAGAAGGACACATAAACTTTCAAGCATTGCTGTATATGTATATACGCAGTTTCTTTACTGTTAAAACATACATTTGAATGAACACTCAAAGGTGTTATTTTCACTACAATGTAAACACCAAAGCTCTTCTACATTTTTAATACATTCTGAAGAAAATGGCTATATGAAAGAGCAGATGGCCAACCTTAGTTGAGTAGTCACTGCAAGGCTACGACAAACGTGACACACTTAACACCCACTGAGCAAGAACCAACATGAATCTGTCAACAAGGTGCGAAAACAGCACCGACACATTAACATGTAAACACAAACTACTCAAAGGAGTGGCAGATATAAGGGCAGCTTTGAGAAAAGTTTTGCTTAAGTTAGATTTTAAGTTTTTTTCAGGCCTACTCTACTCCACAGAGCAGCTTCCAAAGATTTTATTAGTTCCCAATGGGGGGGGGCTGGGTGTATGTGAGGTGGGCAGGGGGTTTTTCCACTATGTAGGTCACTGGCTTTAATTAAGCTACCATTTGAGGTCAAATGTGGAAAGTTACAGTAGTCTTATGCAACCGACTGGCAGCTTTTATTTCTCTTCACTGCTTCTCAATTCCTCTCTTCTCTCGCTCTTTATCATTGCGCTCCATGCTCCTCACTCCGCTTGTTCCCTTCTCTTCCTGCCTTTATCACCCTTCTTCACACCTCAAGTCTTCCTTACCTCTGTCACTCTCTTCCACACCTCTCATCTTAGCAATTCTATCTCTCCTCTCCTCCCTTTCCCCTCTCTTTCCCCTGCAGTGTTATATAAGTGCTTATACATTGCTATTACCTTGGAGCGCCTACCTCACCCCTTCTACACTTTTTCAAATGCTCTTTTTGATGCTCCCTCTGAAGCACAGCAGGCACGACTCCAGGTCACCTTAAGAAAAAAAAAGCTCATACAACCACTTTCCCTCTTTCCCAGATTAGTTACATCACACAATCAAAGGCTTGTCCTCAATTTAAATCACAATAAAACTTTAAATGCCAACTGTGCAGAGACAGGTTCAAGCAAACTTAATTCCTGAGGAGACTGATTCCATTTAAAGATAAGGAAATCAGTGGAATAAGCTTTAAAAAATCTAATTTAAAAGTTATTGTGTAAAGTCTGACTCGCAGGAGATTAAAACTCATTACTTAGGGTTAAAAACCACTGCCTAAAGCACAGATGCCATTTGATTAAACCCCAGAAATTCACTTGCTCGGTGTAAACTGTCTGCTAGCCATTCATTTACATACCCAACATAGACACAGAAAGACACACACATACATACATACACACACACACACACACACACAAACATATACTCACTTGCATGCACTGTTCCCACTACACTGCAGTCGTCTCAGGAGGGGACGTAATAGATGCCAAAACCTCTTCATTACCATAAATTGAGCAATGTAATCTAATCCAGTGTGTGAATTTGAAATTAAAATGAAATGCAACCTCCTAGAACCCCATCACCAAACAGACTACAGAGGAAGAGCAAGGCTGCTTCCTTTCTCTCTTTAGCTCATTTTCTCTAGATTTTCAAAAGTGAAAAAGTGGAAAAGATAGGGAGCTGAGTGTAAAGACATTACGCAGTTTTTTAACTAAGCCAAAGTAAAGACCTGAACAATTGTCATGATTGTCCCTATTCATGTGATAATGCATTCATCATAATTACAAAAGATCTCAAGAAAGGTACATGCAACACTCTTGTTCACTTGAAATGGCTGTGGCTTAGGGTCAGGTTAAGAGACTTCTGTAATGCTTCACAGCCGTCTAACTGCTGGCCCCTGGACCTGAGCTGAGAGAGGTCAGGGGTCGGCTCATATTTATCTTCTCGATTTTCCTTTCTGTCTTAAAGGGCCCATATCCACATTTTCTTTTATTTCTTAATTTTCCTGACGTTCACGAATGTGATGCTACAAAAACTACATTTTGCTACATTATTTTATTTTTATTTTACATCACCTTTAATTCGATCTGTCACACTGTATTGTGCCTCATTAAAAAAAGCAGTTTGGGCAAAACACTCTTTCTAACTTCATCGTGACTGGGCGAGGCTCAACTGTTATAGGCTCAGTGCAATGACTTGTAATTGCACTAGTTTTTATGATATTACAAAACCACTGAATTGCAAAAGGCATCTCTTGCAGCTTGATTTCAAAATTTGGGTCACATGGATGGGGGTATATTTTGAAACAGTGTGTACATACAACATTTAAGTCTTATTAAAAAAAAAAGTGAGAGGAAATTACAATTTCTATGATATGGGCCCTTTAAAGGGAACATGAACACCACCCCATGATTTTCTCACAAATCAAGTTTTGTGTAATTTCTGTTCAAACTAATGTGCCATTGAACAGGAGAATACACATACTACACTATATACTGTTTTGAATTGGATGGTTCTTTAAAAAATAATTTACAAAAACAAACTTTTAATTTATTTTTTATAATTTATTAATATAAAAAATTAATACAGCTTTTGTAAATGTAAATGTTAATCGATTAAATGTTAAATAACTTTCACAAAAAGATATGACTACAGTTATTTATTTATTTTCTCCCCACTAGAATAGCACATCATCCCAGTCAAGAACCATTTAGGTGCATTAATTTTTTATGCACACTTAATACAAGCCTGCTCCTCCCTGCTCTCATTAACTGTTTCAAATTCTTTAGATCTGTCAACTTAATGCAGCATTTATTGCCTTAACACACTAGTCCCAGGCTCAAGAAAAACAAACCCTAAATCATTAACTAAAAGCATACAATAAAGCTCAGAGAGAGCTGAGCACTTTGTTCAAGTCCCCAGACTCGTCTGAACGAGGCATAGAGAACAGAAATGAGTCTGCCTCTGATTTTAAGGATATTACTAATGTGCTTTTGTAGGAATACAGCTGTAAAGTGTCAAACCAACCGTGTACACTGATAATGAGTAAGACAATGACTTCCTAGAACAATTCATTCATTCTTTTCCTGAGTTACTTAACCAGGGTCATGAGAGGTGCTGGAGCCAATCCCAGAACTCACATGGCGAAAAATGAAGAAACACCCTGAACACAGTCACACCTAGGGACAACTTAGCATCTCCATTCCATATGACACACATGTTTCTACTGACACAAACAGAACATGCAAAATCCACAAAGAAAGGACCCTGGCCAGGTACCAAACCCAGTACGTTCTAGATGTGAGGCACTGTGACAAACCTTTCTGAAAACCCTAAGCCCATAATACAGGAATGAAACAGAGCTGAGTTGTAAGTTGTGACACATACTCAGTTACACGTAAAGGGGAATTCCAGTAATTGTTTCAGAATTTCAGCATTTAATTATTAAGATAAACAAATAAAGTGTGAATGTGAAAGAGTGTAAATAAAGTCATTCAGAGAACAGGGAATAGCACTAAAATTGTGGTGATAGGAAACAAGGATCATGATGCCTACAATAGAAATGTAGTCGTTTGTCATTTTAGCTACTATTAAAAATGACCAATGGACCTACATGTCTTATGAGTTTTACAGGTAATGTTGATAATATAGTGGTAAAATATTGATAAAATAGAACAAACAGATGATTTGTCTTACAATGTCCTGCCTGTCCCTCTATACTATGAATGGATAAAAAAACAGTGTAGGCCACACTTTAACAAAACAAAGTCTTTTTAGACAGTCTATTTCTAACCATTTCATGTAATAGCTCTTTGTGAAGGAGCTTTTAGAGATATTAAACTCTTGTCTGGTTCCCACATTACTGCTGCAAAGATCACATTAAAGCATTTCAAATGTTTACATCTTATCCAACTCATTGTGTAGTAGTTTTAAAAACCAAGGTTCCTGAACATACAGTGATATGCAGTCTGGGCTGGCCTATGGGACTGCCTTGAAGATAACAGAACCTAGCTAATCGTATGTCAAACCCAAAGCCTACTTTACCAAGTTCTAGCCAGAGAACTCAACCACTCTTTAGCCCTACTCAGATTGTCTTTTCTTTTTGCTAGGCTACCCTTACCTTGACTTTGACTTATTATTACAATGAAGTAACAAGACTTGGGTGTAAACATGCTTATGCTACTTTGCTCATCTCTTGGTTGAAAATAAAGGAAGAGCATCATTTTTAGAGCAGATCCCTCCTGCTCAACAGCACACGTGGCTATTTGTATGCTGCTCAACTTATTCTTCAATGTGCTTTTGGGAGGAAAGTGTCTGAACGGTAACACAGCAGGGTCAAGTGATTAGTGTTTACTCATCAAGTGTGTGGAGGCGTATGGCCATTAGCTCAGTAATGTTGGGCTATACAGACCACTGTTCTGCTAGATTTGATGATGTGCACTGGGGAGAGCTGCTGGAAATTGGCTATAACTATATTGGAAGATAATAGGGGGGAAATGTTTTTTTTTTTATTTTTTTTTATAAAGCTTGACTGGAGTCAATTCATCAAACAGCCCTTGAGCCTTTTCCCCTATCCCAAGACCCATTAAAGTTAGGACGTGATCTAAATTCTTAGCCATTCCTCTGTTCTCTGCCCGTTCTCTCTTCTTCACTTTGACCTGCTTGGGAAAGTACTTTGACTTTATAAGTCCAAAAAAGGTTTCTGGGTTTCCTTCATGCATTCGGCTGCATTGCGTGAGGGTCTATGTGTGTGTACATCCTGACCTACATTTTAAGAACCACAGCAGACGAGACAGCGAGGGAATGCGAGTCCTCACATGGGGTTAACACAAACATAAACTCTGCCAAGTGACATTAATGTGAGCTCAGAGTCTCAGTGGAAACCCTATCCATCCTCCAAGGTTTCCTGACTGCCATTCTCACCAGAACTCCAAAGCCGTGTGTCAGCATTTGGCTAATCGTTCAGCCAGTGATGGTGGTACCTGGCCTGTTTTTTCCCTGTCACATGATCTACAGCTGAAGCCATTTACAGTCTGTCTAACATCCAGCACATTTTCTGCACTGTCCAGGCTGCCTTCCCAGAACCAGATGAAATCTCGCATAGTTCTACAGCTTCTTCTTATTAACATGCATTTGTGGGTGGTGAACCATGCAGCAACATAAGCAATGTTATTGCCTGTACAAAAATAAGAAGAGCACACTAGACCTTCAAAAGTTCCAATTATCACCAGTGATAACGGAACTAATGCAATGTTCATTTTTTCTTATTCACAGCTTATTAAAATAATCAGATAAATCTTCTCAAATGTGCAGACTGTAAACTTTCAATGTCACATTGGTGTTTGAAAGATGATTTTTTAATGAGTTGATAGTTTAATAAAAAAG
The DNA here is from genome assembly GCA_037974385.1 of Arnoldichthys spilopterus. Lineage (NCBI taxonomy): Eukaryota > Metazoa > Chordata > Actinopteri > Characiformes > Lepidarchidae > Arnoldichthys > Arnoldichthys spilopterus. The sequence continues at coordinate 8,181,757 of JBBPDA010000013.1, read as the reverse complement.
TTATTATGTATACAGTCTTGTTTTACCCTCCTTAACAGTTTTGCAAAGTTTTTGTCAGTAAAAAATTACAAGTGCAGATCTGAACTTGTCGATACAGAATAAAAATTGAATGCAAATGTAATTAAATTACCACAGTTTTAAAATACATAATTACTGAATTAAATTTGAATGGAATAGCCAAATTAAAGAAATACACCTCGACCTTTAAGAGTTTAATATGGGTATAGTTACTGTCAGTCACAAATCTTCGAACTGTCTACAACTATAATAATGAATATTGTTCATAATATAGCAGGGCTGTCTTCCTCAATCTATATTAAAAAAGGGTATATTTCATCAAGAGTTGGCAGAACAGTGACAGCTGAAGAATGAGCTAGCTAATGTTGCCAAGTAGCACAGCAACTGTCTGTTCCTGCTAAGATCCAATGGCTGTGGCTCAGAAACTAACAGATAAGCAATATCTTAAATCTAGGTTTCAAGTGCGAACATGTTTCCATATGTGTGAGACTCTGATATTTGTTACTACACACCAAAACTGCACTCCTTCTTCTGAAGGCTTTTTAACACTTCTCTCCTTCCTCATAGTACAGTTTTTTATTGCATAGCGGCTGTGAGATTGTGGATTTTGCGATTTAAATAAAACATATTTATTTTATGATTTTTCTGCATATTACAAATCCTCGTATCAGGACAATACTGAGTCCAGGCTGAGAGGGGAAACTTACTCATTGCGCTCCACTTCCAGCACCAGCTCCAGATCCTGGGCTGAGACCAGAATCTCACCCCTCTCTGGAAACTGCTCCTGCACAAAAACACACAGAACATAAAGACATGGGCTTCAGGTTAACACAAACATATGTGATAGGCAAATATATATCATGATGTTTGAAGACATTTTCTACAGATAACATTGATCCATTGTATCAGTACTAGGCCTATATCTGCAAAAAAGGCTAAATTGGATACTGAAGGGAAAAAGAGAATGGGTTTGATTCAGTCCAGATACTTGTGAATTCTAATCTAGTTTTGTTAAAAAAATGACATTGTTGCATTTCTAGCATTTGCACTATACTCAATATATTAATATGTATAACAGTATTTTGTTGCGACTGGTTGGACAAAATGCACCAGCAAATCAGTAGTGATCCTTTTTTAAAAAAGGGATATGACACACTATTAAATGATTATTTTTTTATTTAAACACTGCCAACTGGTAAAAATAAATGAACAAATCAGCCTTAATAGTATAAATTAGTAGTATAATGGTCTGCTTCTTATTTCTATGTAGCTTATATAGGACTGCAAGACTCATAGTTGTAGTTTATAGGCTTTTTCTTCTAATGAAAGCTAATAAAACTGACAATACTATATACTCAAAAAAGCATCTGTAAAGCATTTATTTTTCACAATAAATATGCTGTCATATTACTTACACTAACACGTAACATGTTTAATTTAATTTGTTTTATTTTGGTGTCATTTAGTTTAAGTGGGTTCTACTTTTAGGACTTGAGTAAAAAACCTGATGATGTTTTAGGTCAATATTATGCAGAAATATAGTCAATTCTAAAGGGATGTGGGCAGAGATCAATGTGAGCAGGAAACTTATTCAAGCTTGAACGCTTGCAAGGGAAAACTGCTGGCAGCTGCAGTTCTTTTCATAAAATAAAGTAAAACTGATGTGTGTGAGACAAGTCACTGCCTACTATATCTTTAAAGGTGGATTGTAGAGCTCTGAATGAGATTTGACAGCAGCGATTATTTCCTCATCCATTTTGTTCAAAACATGACTGACTGAGGCCCCTACACATCTCCTGTTGGTTCATGCATGGTGTTCTCTGTCAAACTCTGTCTAACTTTTTTAGTAATTTATACCATTATATATAAATGAAACATTTTAATGTGCTGTCATGTGTGGGCACCATCAGTTTTTATTGAAATGTTTCCAAAAAATCCTTGTGAATTCTCATTGTGCATTTTGATCATCTTATGTCCTACACACCACAGAAAGTTGGAGCATCAAATGGATGAAAATGAGGGAGTGTAAGATGAGGTGGGGGAATTTTCTGGGGAAATTTAAGTAATTGTGGTAGAAACCATGAGGAGCCTGTCTAAACCAAGTCTGATCCTTTGGTGATTTCACCAACAAAAAGCGTGCTGGAATTATGCAGCAATTCCAGTGGGTCATGTAATAAGGGCCCCTGAAAATTATAGCTATCATTCTGTATAGTAGTAGATTTGATTATAAGACAGTGATGTTTTATGATAGAGTTCAACATCTAAATGTCTTGTGTGGTCAGTTGTGATTGACTGGGGAGAGCATAGTTAATGAGAGCACAGACGTATAAAGGTGGGGTCAAAGTGAGTGTGAGATTTCTCAATCAATGCAGTGCCTCATGAAGGCAGAGCTCAAGGGTTAGCACTTACAACAAGCTTGTCATTAGCCTATGGATGTAATATAAGTTAACATGGCTGAAATGTTCCTCAGATTAAACATGAAGATGTTTGATGTTTGTGGAAAGCACATAACAGTTCTTTAACTTCTTTAAAAAGTTATTTTTGTTACTGTTTTGTACTAATTGTGAAATGACTGACTCTGGCAGACATTTCTCCCCAAATGTGTAATTTCATTATGATATTATGTTTGACTCCTCAAGAACACAGAATTAACTGCTACATGCAAAGAGACTAAAACCTATGAAATGGATTAAGAAAGATAAGGAATGAAGTAATAAATAAATAGTAACCACGGTTTTCTATATCTGTACCTAACCACAGACACCTTCAACAGTCTTAGTACTAAGTACAACAACAAAAAAACTTCTGTTACATGAATTTTTAGTCAACAGGATTTCTCTTCTCTTTGATGCGTATAAAAAATCATTTGTTGTGGTTCGCTACAGATATGGCTGTTAAAGTTTTGGTTGAGGAACACTGGCGTGTTCTCCTAACTTCAAACTAATGCTCAGCACCAAATTGATTTGCAGTGGTGGCCTAGTGGTTAGGACATTGCCCTTGGCACCTGAAGGTTGTAGGCTCAAGTCCAACTGAGGTACACAAACCATCCCGCTACACTGCTCCCCGGCTGATGATAGGTGCACGCTGCTCCACATGTTCACGTGTGATGGGTTAAATGCAGATTTGCATATTTCGTTGTGGTGCTTGAGTGTGTTCACCATGACAAATAGTCACTTTCAAATAATGTAATTGGCAATTCCTGTTCTGTTTTATTGCATGCCACACACTTTTTTGACTTTCAGTTTCCACTGAACTGTCCACCTAATTGGCTTTGGTTTAACAGATTAATGGAAAACATTATAAGGAGAATGAAGCAGATATTTGCTCTGGTGCACCCCTCACTCTCCTATTTAGTGAAGTGCTCTGAACATTGCTTCACTAATGAACAGAGATTGCAATTCTGGCAGCTGGTTAAGTTTGTGTCCGAAGTAATCCGATTGGCTGAGATGATAATTAGTAACCACATCCTCCTCTTTCATTTCAGTCCTTTCAACTCTGTCCACTTTTTGGGCAGGGATCTTTGCTTAAGCCAGTGAGAGAAACTTTATTAACCCTGAGGGAAATTTAGGTAATTTAGTGGAAGTGACATATTTTGGACTTTTCAGCTTTAGACACTCTCAACTCTGTATTAACATCCATTCTATCTGGGTGGTCTTCAGTTAAAATGAAAATGTATTTCAGAAGAATTGTCCCATGTCTTCTTCTGGGAAAGTGAAATTGTATCATTTGAATTCTACTGCTTAAAATTCAACTCTATAATTACAAAACAAAAGTCATGACAGTGCAGATCAAAATAACGTTACACAGCTGCAACTTCCAAGGAATACGCTGCGATGAAAAAGATTCTTAAACTCTGACAGAGGTCATTGTGGTTTCACCACCTGTGAGTTTTGACAGCTCAACCATGTTTTCTTGACAGCTGAATCTTAAAATAACAAGATTTTGAGCCAACATTTCACAAAGTATTTCTTTGTATTCAGATCTCAGTTATATTAGGCAAATCCCAGTTGGGAACATGGACTAGAAATAAAAATGTAGGAATGTAAATCAATACATCTGTAATAGTCATGTTTTATCATTATTAAAAAAGTGTAAAATGCCAAAGATCGTTGCAATGACTGTAATGAAATGTATGACTGTAAGAAATTTTGTTGTTCTAGGGTTAGGGTTAGGTTTCGGGTTAGACACTTTTAAAAACACACATATTTGTGAGTGTTTAAAACATATTAATACATTGTAAAAGGCTGATATCAATTATTCTCTTCTATCAAACAAATTTAGGGCACATTTTTCATTCTAACCACAGTCCTGCCACACCCAAACCAAAGTCTCTTTAGTGCCTGACCAACTGCCAGTGAGCAAACCAGCAAGAAATTTTAAAACCCTTCTTAACTTTAATGCAAAGCTTTAATTAACAAAAGTTAATTTATAACACACTTTGAACTGGGAATTTAGCAGTAATTTATATCCATGATATTTGAGACGAGTGAACAGAAGCTGAGGCATTGCCAAGAAATATACAGACATCTAGATTACCACCAGCAGAGTCATATGTGATCTATTCACATGTGTTTTTTTGGTTTTGTGATTGCCACAGGGGTGCATTTTGTATATAGAAAGAAGCATTTAAAATCTACACTGCATGGCTGCCTCTGTGCAAAAGCATTATGGCATGGCTAGCAAAGCAGAATGGATGTGTTTTTCTAGTTGAGTTTTCAATGGATGTGCTCCAGTACCCAAGTGCCAGTTGTGCCATGTGGGCCATGTGGCATGCTTTTGCCCAAAAGTGCCGACATAGTCAGGGCAGTTGTGTAAAACAAAAAATCATGGAAATTCATGGAAAAGGAAGGTTTAAATATTATAAATGCACTTTATGAAGCCCCAAGTTCAACAGTTTCTAGTTTTTATTTAAATGAAAGAATGAACGTTTCTGCCTTGCTGCTACCAGTGTTTGGATAACTGGCCAAATTCCTATGTGAGAAAGTCACTAACAAACCTGGTTACAGCAGACATGCTGGGCTGAATGCAACTTTACTTACTTATTCTGATATTTCACACAGGTTCAAAGTCTAACATCTGCCAGAAAATAAAAGCATGCAAAAAGATAACACCTTGCAGCTGTAGGGTTGTTTATTTTGCCATGGCTGTGAGACTGAGGTACTTTCTAGTGTTCAACCCCATTTGAATGAACTAGGATTTACGTTTTTCCAATCAGTTGGTTAATAATTATCACTTCACATACCTTAAGGATCCTGAGATAATAATAGCATTTGTAATTGCGTGGACAGCCCCTATTCGACAGCCCAGTCTATTTGTTGATGTACTTTTTTGTTGATTTACTATGTTCTTTGTTATTATTAAACGGCTTGTGCAACTATGGTGGTCTCACTGCTTTATGAAGAACATTATTATTATCATTAATAATCCCTCGCACTAAAAAAGCAGAACATTTCATCTGATTACAAAGTCTGTGGTCTTTGTTTATTGCCTCAGTCTCATTTCTATTAACTAACTTACCATGCACACTTATTACTATGTTACTCTCAACAAGCTATGATGAGACATACTGACAATACTGTTTATGAAAACGAACCTAAAATCCATAGAAATGATTAGAGTAAATCAAAAACCATTCCCTTCCCAGGCAAAAAAGTGCTCATTTCAGTGCCAGCAACACATTTAACCTAAGTCACTATACAGATATGACACCGTGGCCAACGCATGAGCACTAGCTGCTAACTATTCTTTTCTTCTTTGCTCTATATGCATTGCATGTGGATAGCTGTGAGAGCTGATAAAAAGAGCGCCTTTGAGTTGGCTGAGGGTTTTCATCAAACATGTATCCCCTTTCCAAGAAGCCCCAGTCAATAGACAAGCTCTTCCCCCACTTTGCCCTCCAGCCTGCCGAGATACAACAAGAGCGGAGGAGAGAAGCAGCAGCCGAAATGCCCAGAACATTCTATAAACAGCCTCACCATGGGTAACCCAGACATGACAGGACTGCAAGTAAACAGTCAGACATGAGTCCAAACATGTTTTTGGAGGACAATCGTCTTGCTACTACAATGTCTGGTATGTCAGATTCTGGATATGCAGATTACATTGTTTTAATATATACCATGATGATGCTTATAGCTGATTTTGAAGCTATGCTCTTGCTTAATAAAAAATGATATAACTTAAAACTATATAACTTTATAACTTATAACTATGAGAGTTACAGTACATCTTGAGTTATTTTCTTCTTTTGTAACACAGTGCATATAGGGAGAACTTTGAGAGTAAACTCAGCCTAATAGCACTTCTTAGGACGGTACTTAATGTAGAGATGCATAATTAATGTCAATTTAATGCGCTGAAAGTACAGCACTGTAAATTTAGATCTAAGTGAGAATATTATGAGCTGAAGAGCCCGGCTCTGTGGGATAAGAGGAGAGGAGATGGAGAGGCCTCAAGAGCAATTCAGGCTTGTGCACCAATTGGGAAAAGGTTGAGAGAGTGGGAGAGACGGGGAGAGAGAGAAAGAGGGGGGGGGGGGGGGCAGATGAGATCGTTTCTTGAGTATGTAGTCATTTAGTGGCTTTAAGAGGCCTTACAATACAGGAGGACAGGTAGAAGGATGGAGGAGGCAGAGGACTATTAGATATCCTAGACTAGGATAAGGGAGTAGACTATTAGAAGGGAGTCAAGAAGAGATGAGACAGTTTGCTGAATTTTAAAACCCAGTAAAAAATCATACAGTTTTAAATTCCAATGACCTTGTGTCCAAGCACCCTTTGGATATTGTCAGAACTTTAAGACCACAAATGTGAGTTTCATTAAAAATCACGAATAATTAGGCCTGGTTAATTGGATTCAGTGCATTGTGTAAACAACTGAGTAAAATTAATAAGAGCAGTGGTAGTCTAGTGTTTAGGGTCTTGCCCTTGTGACTGGGGGGTTTGCAGGTTCAGGTCCTGGCTCAGGTACCACTGAGGGACCCTTGAGAAAGGTATCGTCCTACTACACTGCTCTCTTAGTGCTGGTGGTAGCTGCCCGCTGTTCCTCATGTGGATGGGTTAAATGGTCCCATTTCACTGTGGTGCACTTTGTGTGATGAGGTGTGCGTTTACAATGACAAATAGTCACTTTCACATATATTAACAGCTAATTTAGTGGTGTCTTTTGTTGTTGTGTGACACCACAGGTCTTTTTGTCTTTCCCAACTTATCAAACCTCAGAACAATTAAATATCAAAAATAGAATTATCATTAAAAATTCTTACAGTATTATGATTTTGGCCATATGGCCCACCCCAGGTTGCAATTTTGTACAATCGCTACCTAAACAATCATGGTGCCTACTGGAACAGGCTTTCAGCAAAGCAAGCAGCACAAATACACTAATAGATTCTGAACAGTAAACAGTGGTAATAATGAGGATAATTTCATGCTAGTTTCAATTATGGCTGATGTTTTAGTGTAAAAGAGGCTAAATATAAATGTCTGTCAGTATGATAGCTATGGTGAACTGATTTCAATGTGTATTAGTGCTTTTCAAAAATGTCAGCATATTTAAACCAGGGGTGACCCAAAGAAAAAAAGCACATTGCAATGTAATGTGATGTAATTTCCCACAACAATGATTTATATCATAATATTGCTTACCCCTAACATCAAGTCATATGACCAATAGGCTTTAAATATGTTGGAAGGCATATCCCAATTGCAAAATGAAGCAGTAAAATTACCAGAGACTTTGACCATAGTCATTACAGTGACCATATTCCAGCCCTAGGTGGAATGTGTGTCTGATAGGGTAAAGGAGGTTTCAGTATGAGGCCACTGGAATTCTTTTCCTTCATGTTTACCAAGCATCTCTCATATTTTTCAGACATATTTTGTGGATGAACTATTATAAAATCATCCTCGACAGACATCCAGTTGACTACATTAAAAACAACAATTGGAGAAAAATCATTTTCTCCAGCCATCACAACAAACACTTATGGCGTGACTCTTTCACATGGTCTGATGTGCCTGAATATTCTGCACCGCCACAGGATAAATATTTATATGGGTGGACTCAGTTGCTCCTCCGCTGACATGATTACGTCTGAATGACAAATGAAAGAGTTCAGATTCAGGGAACCTGGCGCCCGGTACAAGGTGCAAACTGACAGAGAGCCCACGCTGAGCTGCAGAGCTGCTGCACCAGCCTGAAGGACTGCACCCTGCTGAGGGAGCCACGCTAGCACTAAGGTACCTAGCCCAGCTGGATCATGCACAACAAGAGAGAGAGGCACACCGCATAGACAAGAAAGGCTACTCATATAGCAATAAAATTACAGAATATATATATATATATATATATATACACACACACACACACACACACACACACACACACACACACACACACACACACA
>JBBPDA010000013.1:8161265-8173232 GCA_037974385.1 Arnoldichthys spilopterus | reverse complement strand
TGATGGGTTAAATGCAGAGGTCACATTTCATTGTGGTGCTTGAGTGTGTTCACAATGACAAAGAGTCACTTTCACAAAATCAACAAAACTCTTACTCTTCCCAGTAGTTGTCCAACAAGTATCAGTTCAAGAGCAACATAATATTGCGAAAGATCGGAAAGAACCTTGTGGAAATGAAGGCCTTTCGTACACTAGTTAATGTCAGCGTTCATATCAGTCAAACGCTTAACAAGAACAATGTATATGTAATAAAGGCAAATAGGAAGTTACTACTCTACATATAGAACATTTCTGCCTGTTTGTTATCCTAAACACCACCTGGATAATAGGACTAATAGGGCAAGAAAACAGGGTACTGCCTAAATTAGACATTTTGAAATCAACCACTCATCCCAAATGTGACACGTGGTGGTGACAGTATCACACTTTGGGGGTGTTTTGCTGCCACTGGACCAGAACAGCATAAATTAATTTGATGGAGCTTTGAACTCTGCATCAGAAAATTTGACAGGAAAATGTCAGGGCATCTGTCTGTGCAGCAAAACAATGACACTAAAATACAAGTCAATCAACCAAAGAATAGTTCAAACAAAATTAATGTTGCATTTTTGAATGGCTGAGTCAAAGCTGAGACATTAATCCAACAGAAAGCTCACTAATAATACTGAGCAGTTGAAAGGAGGAACAGGACATTATTCTCCAGGATTGATTAAAAGGAAACATTTGATTAAAGCCACTGCTGCTAACACAAACAGTAAATGTCCATGACGTCCATGTACTTGGATCACGTCAATAAATGAACGAAAACATAACTGAGCATAATTGTTTGTGTTATTTGTTTTAATGGGTCCTATGTCTATGATATGACTGAACAAATCCTCCACCATCAGTACCTGATCTCACTAATGTTCTTGTGGCTGAATGCAATCAAATCCTCACTGCTACAAATGCTATTCCACAATAAAGTGTAAAGCCGTCCTAGAAGAGTAGAAGCTGTTAATACAGCAAAGCATAAAAAATGTGGAAAAGAAAAAACTCCAATGTACACTCCTGAAAAATTATTCATTCAAAATTCAATACTCCCTGTAGAATTCCATGCTTGAAGCATCACTTTTAGTGAATCAGCAATGTAGAACATCTCTAAGAGCATCAAAGAGGTAAACAGTCAAAGCAGGATGTAAAGTTAAAATGTAAATTCTGCAACAAGAATAAAGCGTCAGCCTACGCTGCCTTCTAGCTATCACAGTGAAAATACAAAAACACTCCTGCAAATTTAGGAGGGTTTAAAAAAAGGGAGCGTATTGAAATGAGGGAGGAAGAGTGGTGGGTATTCAGCTTTCAACGATGCTCATAGGTCACCTAAGTGGGTTGACAGCATGGGATCCTTTTTAAGATGATTAGGGGTAATTATAACACACAATAGCAGTCAAGGACAACTGAGAAATGTCATTAAAGGACACTCATACCACCCAATTACATTAAAACAGTCCTCTCTCATCTAACAGGCCACATAATCGCCCCCCCCAAAAACCTCATTCTTATTTACATAAGCGCCATTTTTTTTTGTATGATCTTAAGCTTATGAGCAACACTTACATAACATCTCATCTCAACAAGATGGCTACTAGTCTACTTGCATAGCTTATTTGTTTTAGAGTACACAATGCCTTTGCTAACAGCACAAAAATTCAAGAAGAGATTCTGGGTAAAATAAGAATTTCTGTTGAGTTCAGAAGTCTATTGAAGCACAGCAGCAGTACAGTACCTGGAACACAGACCACTTTGACATAGACCTATTTAATATGACCTGTCTGCCACTGTCTTTGTTAGTCCCAGATCATATTTACCAAAGCCACCCCATGACATTCAGCCTTGCCTGACCCACCATCATTCATGCTTTGCTCTGCGCTGTCCCCAAAAAGAATTTCAAAGGGGAGAGACATGGCAAACTCACACTGCCACGTTTCCAAATGACACTGAAAAACGAGCCCTTACCCATCACCCTGCCCCAAACACAAACACAGCCTCAGCCTCAGTCTCAGCACTTCGTTCCTGAGAAAAAAAATACCGGACCAGTAATGATCAATTTCCATCAGCCTATTGCTTCTCCACTGGCTTTCATCAGGATTTACAAGTGACATTGGTTTTAGATCAGCATACAGCCTAACTTTAGACTAGGGATGGACAATATAACTATATTTACTGTTATTGTGATAAGTTATGTCTGATGCCTTAATTTGCTTTACTGAGCATATTGTGATCTTGCAAGTACATAACGGACACTGAATAACTGCATGCATCATTCTAAAGAGAGCATAATTAGCCTGCTTAACTGTATTTAATGTAGTGTAGTGTAGAATCATCTGTACTCAACAGAAAGCCATGAAAAAGAGCACCAACAAATCATTACCAATTCATCAAGAAGGGAGTTTTTACTTATAATAATGATACTTTAATCAAGTAATTGTGACAGCCCTAGACCTTTCCATCTATAGGTAACACTTCATTTCAGCCCTGCTCCCTAACATGACATAAATATGCCACTAACATGTCATGGCAGATGTCATGTGCTGTAATAAGCTTCAAGATTCATGTCCATTAATACCAGTATCATGTCACCATAACTGTCATGACAGATGCCACAATATTTCAGGACTTCAAACAATAAAGTATAACGACAACAGTCAGAAATAACAACATGACACGTTTAAAATACTGCAAATAAAGTGTCATGATAACTCTTGACACCCATGACATAGCATGGTCATGGAATGGTTATGGCAATGTTATGTCGCAGGGTTAAAATTGAGTGTTAACCCGTTCTATATACCTGTGTATGACAGCGTGTTTATGACTGTCTTGTATCCTCTTCAAATAAACTCCTTGAAGAAATTTGCAAACATAGAGCATGCTGTGATAATTGTAGCGAAGCAAATGTCTAGCTAAGCTTTACATTCCGTCTCTAACACTTCTGGAATATAGAGTGGGAGAGAGCACTGTGTGGGAGACCACACATACAGACACACGCAACCTTGGCAGAAGGTGCACGGAAACATGTAGGCGACAGACACTGTAGGGCAGAATCGAAAGTTCTCCCATTCACCTCGGTGTATTAAAACATTACCAGAGCTCTGAGCTGCATTCCTGCCTTTTCAAAAGCAGCCTCAACTTCTAAATTCCTGTGGTCAGACAAAAGGGGAAAACATAGGATTGCATAGTCAGAACTCGCTGCAATTCAAGTCCAGTCACAGCTGGTCCATTTTCTCAGAATGAACTGTATTGCCACATTTTTTAAGTGTTCTGCAGCTTGTGTTGGGTTGATTTGTGCACTCTGATACACAATTTTTTGATCCGTTGGAACAGTGAACAGAATTTAAGCCTACTGTTATTGTGTTCATTTTTATTAACACCTTGGTTAAAAACCCCAGTGCAATTTCGACCCATCCACTCTCCAAAAGAAACCCTCATTCAAACCTCTGCTTACAAATCATAACCTCAGCAAAGTGGGTCACTGTTTGACCTGCTTGACTAAACAGCACTGAGAAGAAAAAAAAAAAAACATTACGCAAAAGTGTTGAACACTAGTTGTCCTTCGACAAGCTCTATCAGCCTCCGTGTGTGAGTGTGTGTGTTGTGCATTCACTGGCCTCATTGCTACACTCCTCTCGTCACTTTATATAAGATTAGCTTGGCCTGCACAAAAGAGGCCTTTCACTCAGTGCCCACAGACTCGCTCCAGCCTGCGTTGTTTTGTGGCTTATCAATGCTGTTAATGACTGGGTCAAGCAGAGAAAAGTACACAAATGTAATTTAAATGAATAAAAGTGCACTCATTGCCCCATACACACATTCATACACGTATTCAAACTGAACAAAACGGTAACTAGTCAGTTTCAGAACACATTTTCTGCTTCTTTTGTGTAACATCTCTAACAGGAATACACGTCCAGAGAATTCATGCTCACGACCAGCAGAGGAGGAGGGGAAAACATGACTGGAACACAGTGTCTTTTTTTCCCACTGCTTGTCCTGAGGAACACAAACAGAGTCAGTCTGAGCATCACATCAGAGTCCAAGTGGGGCAGAACTTCAACCCTAATCTAAATAGCACCTCTGCTGAATAAGATTTTGTAGACTGCTCATGGAGTAAAGCCAACAGAAGAAAAGAGGGGGAAAAATGGGCGTGGAGAATGCCAAACCAGGGACGAGAGAACCATAAATATGAAGAAACTCACAGGGAAGTAGTGCCGGGGAGCATTAGTGAAATGTATGGGGCATATTGAATGATATTTAAGGGGTTTTTGGTAACATTTTTAAAATGTTTTCATGTTAAAATCTCTTATTTGTTTCTCAGCCCTTCTTGTAGTCTCTTTCTCCATCCCACTCGCCTCTTTCTTTTTGGCTGCCACAGGTCCCCTCTGTATACAGACTGCAGTGATGTTCATATATAATCACACTTCTTATTTTGTCTCGTGATGAAATGACAGAGGTGAAGAGCTGCGCTGATGAGCTTTCTCCCTTCCCTTCCTTTCCCCATGCTTTCTCCCTCTGACTCTTTTTTTCTTCCACTGTTTTTCTCCTACTCTCTCTTTCTCTCTCGTCTTCTTGGACCCTGGTCAACATTTCAGGGAATTGGAGAGCACTTCCACAAGACGAGGGAAAGCAAAGCTATGATTCTATTTCATGTCAAAGAGAATTCTAAAGGGATTTGAGCAGCAATGGGGTTGCAGAGATGTTGGGTTTTGGAAATCAGACCTTTTGTTTTATTGATCAGATAAAGTAAACAAGAGCTATTACAAGAACAATTGTTAGCATTCATTCTCTAGGGGTGCCCAATAAATCCACATGAATGTAATCATGCCAGGCTTTGATATATGATGATACTGCACTTCAGTACACTAATGACATTCTTTGATATATGTTGATATTGTAGTCTACAGGGCTGGTGGAGTAAAATCAATTGAAGGCAAATGGATTAACTTTCCTCTGTTTATTCCTTTATGCTGTTTAATGTGTACAAACACACTTCTTAGTTTTAAGAGGTTTTTTGGAAATAATACTATGCAGTCATGAATAGTAGGGATGCATAACTGGAATCAGCCTGATATCAGCCCGATGTTTGCTCTTAAGAAGCAACCATCAATTATCTGATTTACTGTGTGTGTGTGTGTGTGTGTGTATGTATGCATATATATGTGTGTGTGTGTGTGTGTGTGTGTGTGTGTGTGTGTGTGTGTGTGTGTGTGTGTGTGTGTGTGTGTGTGCCAATTAGGTTGTAAAGAAATGTCATGAAAATGAAAAAATTTTAATCATAAAAATTCACAGTCAATGCATTCCTACTTAACAGTGCTCCAAAACTGATATGTTAAACCATCTTTATGCCAATAAATAAGGCACAGTGAGGGAGTGAGTTAGAGTAAAAGAGAGTTTACTCCAAAACATGTTTGGAAAGTAAAAAACAGAGCTCTGATCCCAACACACTTCGGAAAGAAGGCAAGTGGGAGGCCACTTCTTTCTCTTAGAGTCTCTAACGTCTTTCTGTTTCTGCGTAGTCTGGCAGACAGCCTACTCCCCGGCCCCTATTCTCAGGGAGGAGTGTACACTTGTGCACTCGTGTGTGTGTGTGCGCACATGTGTGTGTGTGTGTGTGTGTGTGTGTGTGTGTGTGTAAAATTACATCCGCATGACACGCATTCAGCTCCACTCCAAACAGCTCCATGACTCATTACCTCATCAGCAGACAGCAAAAAGTCCAGCCATGAGGCCAGAATCTCTCATGATCTGTGTGTGTGTGTGTGTGTGTGTGTGTGCATGTGTAAGGCCAACTGCTTGAGTGAACTTGATCAAGAGAGGAGAAAAGAAAGTGTGAGAGCATACGATGGAGAGTGAGAGAAAGAAAAAAGAGAAGGAAGGGAGAGAGTGAGAGAGAAACAATGCAAGAAGGTCAGAAAGGGAGAGAGAGAAAAAGAGAGAGCTTGCATTTCAAAGAAATGTGGTTCGTACTTATGACTGGCTACTGCTATTCTTAGCAAAAGAGAAAATAACATTTCCTTTTTTGGACAAAAATGACAGTGTGAATTACTTTGAATTATCCTGTGGTTGAGATGAATGGTTATTAGCTTTCAGTAGCCTCTAGTACTTGTCAGAGGACATGATATATGTTAGAAAAGCCACAACATTTTCAGAAACTGGGTGACTGGTCAGATGCCCTCTTAGTGCAGTGCACACAACAGATGTGCTTGTGATTTCCTACTGTGCTCGTTTGAACATCAGCGCTGGGTGGGCTCAGCCAGGTGTGGCTTGTGCTTAATATTTTCCACTTCACAACAACAGCTGCAAAAAACATGTGGCTACTTGAACTGTTCACAGTGGGTTTCTGATTTCTTTACAGTACACAAAGAGTCCAGTGTCTCCCATCTCTCTTTTTATATTATGTTTATACTCCTAATCCATTTAGGACTAGTTTCACCTAAAGCCTAGAAAATAGAAAAGTTCCAGTGGTGACTCACCATTGGCATTTCAGTTTTGTCCAAGACTTAATCCATGTTTGGGAAACCAGCCTTTGCACACAGTCATGTGTCGGTCCATCTCAACCCATAAATTGACCACTGTGTTATTTCTGGCTATGTTCACATTAAAGGGTTGAAGTTGCACAAATCTAGTTTTTAGCCTTAATGTGACACAGACCTGATGAATTCCTTTTTTAATCATATCTGGGACATGTTCCTAGATAAAAGACATATTCATGGCCACGCAATGGAAAAGAGACTGGAATTCTTATGTTTTTTATGCACATGCACCTATTACCTTATCATATAGTGATGTTAGAAGCAGCTAACTTCAGCAAGGCCTTGTTCATGCTACATGAGTTGTCAAATCACTGTTCACACCACACAACCTTTAGACTCCCAATTACAAGTCAAATGGTGTGTAGTGTGGCAAACTTGTAATGTGAACATAGCCTTTGTCTTGT
This sequence comes from Arnoldichthys spilopterus, assembly GCA_037974385.1. Classification (NCBI taxonomy): domain Eukaryota; kingdom Metazoa; phylum Chordata; class Actinopteri; order Characiformes; family Lepidarchidae; genus Arnoldichthys; species Arnoldichthys spilopterus. The sequence continues at coordinate 8,166,259 of JBBPDA010000013.1, read as the reverse complement.
GACGTACAAGTGTAGTTGAAGACCGTGAAGTTCCAGCAAAGATTTCTGCTCTCACCACCTACGCAAGTGAAGCAGTCACCCTGGCACAAATGAAATCACCTTCTATGTGGAAGTACAAATGCTAGAAACAAAAGAAAAAAAATATTACTGGTGATTTGTTAGTCATATCAGATGCTAAACCCCATTTTGGCATTTTGAGATTAATTGCACAACCCTGCTACAAAGGGAGCAACAGATCTACAACCTTTTGTGTTCACTTTAATAAGCCTCCACTTCAGCACTGTATTCCATCCACATCTGGCTTGCAGAGAGTTACTAGACTAGGGAAAAAGATATGCTAACCACACAAATCAGGTATAGGTACAGCACCAATCCACATACAAGCAAAGCAAACCATTAGCATCTCTTTCATTTCTGCCAGCTCTGCCACATACTGACTGACATCCACATGTTCTTAGATATGCTATATGATATGACATGCTCTTTGTAAGCAATGATGTGAGTAAAAATATGTGTTGTGTGAATTGTATACACATCCTCTCATTTTGTCAGTTATGGTCTTCATTTAGTCTGACATATTCAGGCTGTGTGGAGCTTCACATCACCTCAAGTAGGTCAGAAGGGTACAAAGGTCAGCCAGTCTATGCTATTGGATAGGTGAGGTAAGGCTCAGTGGTGACTGGATTAGTCATGTCTGTGTTTGTATATTTGTGCACATTTATATGTGTAAACTGTCTTAGTCATCCCCTTTCTTGAAACAGGGTAGTAGGCTTATAGATCTGACTGTTCACAGGAAATACTTTTCTCACAGGAAACAGTAGTCATATCTCTTTTTCTAAGAAAAAAAGCAAACAGAAGAAGAAGAAGACAGTCTGAGATGTATAAGTTCAATTCTGGGGAGAAAGGAGATGACAGCAGGACATAAAAAAAACTTTTGCAGAACGGCCTCTGCTGCTCAAACACTAAGAAATGAAAAAAGAACTAGTTTCACATTCCTTGTTTCAGGAAAATAAAAATTTAAAATAGAGAAGTTCAATGTGAAGATTTGTGCATTTTCATGTGTATGGAGAGTTAAAAGTAAACATTACAACTGTAATGAAAATGTTTCCATTAATTCATTTTTCATTACTCAAAGAACCTCTTAAAGGACCCATATCCTAAATGTTTCTTGCTTGAGGTCCACCTACAACTTTTGAAAAGTATGTCTTATTCATTTTTACAGTAATTTTTCAACCTCTCTTTAAACCCTTAGAATTAAACAGGCTGTTTTAGTTACTGTGTCTTTAAGACTGACATGCATATGTAGTTATTTTCTGCTCCCATTAGCTACCTCCAAAAAGCAGTCTAGGCTTGTTTCCACAGATTAGTTTCCATTTATGGAGAGTGTAACTAGAGAATGAATGGTATGTTTTGACATTTTCAGTGTGTCCATATATATAATAAACTTTGTTTAAGAGGAAATTCAGCTTTCCACGATTCAGGCCATTTAATCAAACAGTAATTGTGTGACGAGCGTAATAATACACTTGTAATAACTGGTTAGAGTGTAAACCGTACCTTTAGCGGCGCCCCTGTGGATCTCTGTTCCGTGCTGTGGGTCAGCCAGTGGGCCTTCACTCTGTTCCCTCTATCCTTTCCTGTGAAAACAAAACCACACACATGACGTCAGACACAGATAGACTGCTGACATTCGATTTGCATTCATACATTTATAACCAGTTGCATTTATTTATATTCATAGGCTGCTTTATGTCTGTCTTTTCCCAAACTGTCTGTCATATAATTACCATAAAATCATTGTTCCATCTTTCTGTACTTAGAAACTATGTTTTGTGGCATCTGTGAATACATTAGGCTAATAGAATCCGTTTTTCTGGGAATCACAGAAGCCGTGAACCACATATTAAGGTCAGAGTCATCCATATTGCTCACTACAATATCTAATTGGCTTAGACTTGCTATTAGACTCATCAGCTATGGAGTGAAATTTAATTGTGGTCAATAGGTCAAACTTTTGCTTTCCATTAATCACAGGCAATTAGAGGGAATATTTTACAATATGAATCATTTCATAGATTATAACTGTCATTTTTGGAGCCTTTAAACTCGTCTTGGCATGAGCAGTAGACACTGAGAATATCAAAACCTAAGGATTCCAACAACAGTGGAGCTAAGTCAGGTATTCTTGTAAGGCATTCTGAATATCAATAACTGCTCCAAGATCTCTTCAGAAGATTCTGGTTGCCATGGGCCTAGAAATCTCTTTTTTCTTGCTCTTTCTCTGTCTCCCTATGACATCCACATTAAATGGTCGACTCCTACTGCCAAAAGAAACACATAAGCGTTCCCCCTCCCTGCTTGAACTTGGGCTTATCTGTCCTTAACAGCTCTTCACCCAGGGCTGTCAACAGCACAAATGTGAAAAAATAAGATCATTACCGTCCTTGCAAAACCCATTTATGGCTTGAGTTGATGAAATACCTCAGTGACTAAAAAGAGATGGAATTGATCGAAGAGAAGGGAGTGCGAGTTCCTCTCAGATCCACATTCTCTCGAGTTTCTTTTTATCTCTTTATTCTTCTGATCCTACACATCTCTACTTTCATCTGTCCTCTACAGCCTCTACAATCATTGTAGCCTGTCAATCATGAAGTATCAATATCAGAGTCACAACATCAGTTGAGTTCTATTTTCTCATCGCCATCTCAGCAGTACACATTATCCTAGTCAACACAAAAGCCACAGTTGTAGGTCTCAGTATGACCTGTTGCTTATCAAACACACGCACACATCATCACAACATCTGACCTCCCTGAAGAAAACTATCTACCACACCTAATGGGTTTAAGAGAGGCATTTGCAATAAACTAGCGCATGACATTGACCACCAAAGGGGGAGGGGGTAGATCTGGGGAGATGGCCAAACCAGGATTGAAGCTAACTGCAAGCCAAACAGAGAAATGCTGAGAGAATGACCTTTCTCTGGTTGACACATCCACACTCCCTTTGGGCATTCAATTGTGCATCATTTCTGCTAGGATTCTCTAAAGGGCTCTCACTTCTCTGACCAGGATTTTCAATTACATGGCTTGGGTGAAATTCAGTGGTCCTTTTTCTATGAAAAAGATGATTATCCTCTCTCTCTTTCCTTCTCAGTGCATGCCATTGTTTTTCCATTTTCTTTCTCTTATAAGGCTACCAACAAAGGGCTAGGCAAAATTTAGAATCTAAATGGCATTTTGCGACTTTTTCTATGTTTGATGAAAACAATGTGAACATCATGTACAATGTTTCATGTCTTTTTTAAGCCCCCAGTGGGTTTTTTGAATGTAACTTGGTTATGATGTTCCCTTTTTTTATAGAAGTTTATTGAAGTTTACAGAATATAACAAGACTGGTGTGACTGTGCATCAAATGGTTCAATTGACCATTAATGAAGAGCTTTAGAGGTGATTTTTTAAAATATTGAAAAATATAGAAAGTGTATTGCAATACATAAGGTTGGGTACCAAACACAGTATTTGTAAGGGTACAGACTGAACTATGTGAATGATGGGACTACAGTGTACTGATTCATATTAAATCAATCAGTGCCAAGTTTTGGTACCTGATAGAAAGTCCAAAACACAGTCATGACTATGGCGAGCCCAAAATGGTCACAAGTGCGGTTAAACTTTTCAAAACTTGATGCAGACAAGAGTGTACTGTATTTGGCACAGATGACAGCCTGAAAGCCAAGCCCTTCAACGCAGTTGCAGATAACGTTAGCAGAACGCATGCAGCCAGTGCTGAAACAGGTGAACACTCCATGGATGACAAAACTTTTAAGTGAGACATCAACAACTTCATGGACATCTTCAGATAATTCATTAGCTAGTTATTGTTTGGAATTATGTCACATGCCTACTCCCATGCACACAACAGTTTGCTGAAGCTGAAATGGTTTTCGAGGGATGGAGAGAGGGGTTTTATCTTGTGTGGTGTATAAAATGTTCTAAACAAATAAGAAAATGTTGAAACTGAGAAGTTGGGATTGGCTGCACTTTTTACAACTGACGTGACATTTTTTTATTATTGAAGAGAGAGTAAAGTACCAAAAAACATCCTTCCAGGAACAAGTACAGGTATTAAATGTTATTCATAGGCCATAGAACCCAGGCATACCTATAAGTAAGGGTGGGCAAGACAGAAAAAATATAACATTACAAAGACATTTCCTCAATACACAATATGTCTCCTGATAATTCATTTTACATTGGTCTGTGATCAAGTGGAATGTGGAAGCTACACAACCAAAACTGTAGCGTCACTAAAAAAAACCTGAGTTAGTATGCAATGATTGTTGTTTTTTATACAGGCTCTATAGTTTACTCTGTCCTTCTTTAAGATACATGAAACCGTTCCATGTTGTGGAAGTGTTAGATCCCTATGATAAACATCCTCTGTTTCAAACATAGGAACTGCAAGCTGGAACAAGGTCAAAATTACACACAATTATGCTATCATAATATTCTTCTCTTTCCTGATTCAGACTCTGATGGCAAGTATATGAGCATCTATGTAGGTCAGTTCTTAGAATGGGTAGTGTGTTAGTAAGAAGCATTTTCTCAAAAGCTTCAGAATAAAATATATTTCCATGTGCACACCAGTCGTTACAGATAGACAAGTAGGCCAAATAAAAGGATCTAAAAGCACGTGAACCCACATCCCTCCAGCAAAAACTCATTAAATTTATAAAAGCAACCAGGCGGTTATGATTACCTATTGATCATCAACACAGACTTCATTATATAGCAATGAGATAAATGGATAGGGCTTTTCCGACATTCCACTCCTTCTTAGATCCCTTTATCATTACTTCAGTGTCAAGGAGAGAGAGAGAGAGAGAGAGAGAGAATGAGAGAGAGAGAGAGAGACAGAGAGAGAGAGAGAGAGCGAGCAAGAACGAGAGAATCTCTGCCTGCCTCACGTTTTCTTCTGTGTGTCAAGATGCT
>JBBPDA010000013.1:8149530-8160399 GCA_037974385.1 Arnoldichthys spilopterus | reverse complement strand
GGCCAACCTGGGGATCGAACCCAGGACCTTCTCACTGTGAGGCGACAGTGCTAACCACTGCACCACTGTGCCGCCCCTTTTGTTATTTAAACAAAGGTTCAAGAAAATAAACACATTTTCCAGAAATTGGGTTTCGTATTGTACGCAGAACAGCATTCAGCAGGCTATAATACATATTATTTTAAAGTTAGAAATAATCATAATTGGACATATGCTCGTGTTCACTGCAGTTGAAAATATCTGATTAATATATATATATATATATATATTTATTTCTCAGGGCTTGCAGGTCACATGCTGCTTTTGAAATTGTCATGCAGAAGCTAGGGGTCTGACAACTTATCATTGCCAATGATTTATTATCATATTTTAATTGGTTGAATTAATTTATTTTATCAATATATTTAGCTCAGTCTTAGATACAGTGAGTTTAGAGGAGTTCTGAGTAGTCCATCTGAATTTGAGGAAGTGGAGGCAGACGCCTCATCCACTGCCAGAACTCAAAACAAAAAAAATGTGTTTAGTTCTGGTTCTAGCAGATAAAAAATCACTATACTTACATATCTGAGATGCTTGATTAAAGCTGTTGTGCGTTCACCCCATCTTCTTATGGTGAATTCTGTAATGAGTTTTTTTTTCATTGTAAAGTGCTCCCACATGTGTAATTTCTCATGTAGCTGTGCTTTGCTGCTTCAGTGGCCACATCAAAAGCCATGCAGTTTCTCTATGCTGAGGTGAGGTAAAGATGCCTGAACTACTGTAAACCATTTCTTAATATCTATTTAAAGATTTTCCAAACAGTTACTGTCCTTTAAACACATTCGTTGATGGAATGCACATGGCTTCAAATGTTGTGGGTTCACAAAATGATAAGGCTTTTCCCAATACCAAATATGAAAATGGAACACCATTTTCTAAACCGCTTCTTCCGTTTCCAGGTTGCAGGAAAGCTGCAGCCAATTCCAGCTGACTGCAGGCCTAAGGCAGGGTTACACCCCAGAGACCAGCCAACCCATCGCAGGGCAACCATTCATACACACATTTACCCCTATGGTCAAGTTTTAGAGTATCCAATCAACCTACTGCAGCCTTTGGACATTGGGAGGAAACCAGAGCACCCAGAAGAAACCCACGTGAACAGCATGCAAACTCGGCACCGAAAGGCATGTGTGGCCTACCCCGGGATTGAACCCAGGACCTCCTCGCTGTGAGGCGACAGCGCTAACCAATGCAACACCGTGCTGCCAGGTATAACAAATAAATACTGAAATATTCAAATGATTTGGGCACTAATTGTAAGGTGTATTGTAATATAGATTCTCATTCTGTTCATAAAAAGAGTCAAATAACATCAAAGGTGCTTTTTGTGATTGAAAGAATCAAAAAGCATGGTGCAGTTTAAAACAAATTGCTTCTTGTTCACAGCAAACTGAAAGAAGAGGAAAAAATCTGTGGAAGTAGAGATTCTACATTTCAAATCGATACCACATTTAGCGGTGGAGCAGGGGAGCAGATATTTTACTGTGATTTATATTTGATGAGAAGTTACTTGTGCACATAGTTCAGATTGACAGAAAGAAAACCCACCCTGTACATTTGTGCCAGATTTTTGTCATAGCTTGACTGGAAGCTTCCTACACTGAAAGAAAACTGAATGAAACTGCAGTTGTGTAACTCCTGAAGTAATTATACCCATATGTACATCATGAGAACTGAATACTATGGGAAAACATAAGTGTCTCTCACCTTCTCCAGGACTGACGATGGGGTGTGGATTAAGAGGCATGAGCTAAATATTCCATCAATGAGAGGGATCTATGGCTGGAAGAAGGTTTGGTCCAAGAGAAGATAGCCTGAATGAGGTTTGGTGCAGGCATGTGAAAAGATGGCCTTGAATGAGGTTTGCTGCAGGAATGTTAGAGGACGGCCAGAATCTAACGCTGTTTCCAGGGTGCCGTTTAAAGCAAGAGCAATCTCAAAACGCCCCGGGGACCCGACTCTACACTGACAGCTCACAAAACCACACTAACGCTGCTCTCCGGCACCTTCGCAAACGAATTATGCTCTAAATTCCTCCAATTTCCCCCTTTCATTCCTCTTCTTCTCTCACTCCCTGTTTCTCCGCACTCTTTCTTTACTGTCGTTCTCTATCTGTGTATTTATCTGTTTTTCAATTTCACTCCCTCCGCTTTCTTCAACAGTGAGGCACAAGTGCACCAGTCTGCTCATAATGCAGTCTGGCTCAGGCATCCTTCAGCAGTCCCCTTCAAGAGCTACCAAATACAACAACACAACAGTTTGCACATCCATCTGTATTGAGGGACTATAATAACAGTTGCAGGACTGTAAACATGAGCTTAGCTGCATTGGCATATTTCTGCAAGGCAAAAAGAACAAAAATCCATCTTGAAAATTGGTCATTCATAAAACACAAAGTACTTGCAAATGGATTCAAAATGGTCCTTGATACAAGTTTTAAAAAAGCACTGTTATGTTGTTACGATCTCTCGGACCACACTGCTTCTAATTGCTCTCATGTGTCCCATATCTAATATCTGAGGGGGATTATGTGGAGTCATTATCTTGAGACAAAAGTGCCATAGGCCAGTGGCTAATGGAACATTGTAGAAATTAGGGGCTTTTTAGACATACTGATGAAACCCCAAAAATCATCTATCTTGCCTCTCATCGCATAAACATAAGACATATAAATGAGTAATGGCATCATAACTAACCGAAGCGGCTATGCAGTGCAGCCAGCTCCATGGGAAAGCTGCTGAAAAGCCTGGCTGCTCTGTTCAGCTTCATAATGCTATGTAAATATTCTGATAAATGAAATGGCAGCGACATGAGCTATTCTTATAAATGTTTTGTTGCCAGCGGAATATAGAGAAGAAATCATCGCTCGCTCATTTTGGGCTTCTAATGGATTTCCAGCCCTTAAGCACGGCATATACTTGTCTGTCTGTGAATAGTCCAGCATAGCCTCATCAGCCCAGTGGACAAGAGCACTTGTCCCATTTTAAAATTCCTCCTGCTCCAGAATAGCAGAGCATGCTTACAGAGAGGTTGAATGAGTCAGAGAACTAGACCTCTAAAAATGCGACTGCATAACAAGCCTGAGAGCAAGTTCTCCCGCAACTCCAACAGCCCAGTTCAGGTTGACACATCACATCATTATCAACTTTATCACATGTATCATTGCGGTAATCTCTGGCTGATCTGAATCGGCAGCGGAGGAAGAGTTCCTAATGCCTTGTGTAATTTAGAATGGCACTGTGTTCACTTGAAAGGCAGGGCAAGATATGCATAATGGCGTAGTCTAACCCCTTTGTAGATGTTGTCCACAAGCACAGCAGATAACATCTGTAGCCTTGTTAGATATGCATTAAAAAGTCTGCTGACAAAAATGGGAGCGGAACGTGAACTGAAATCCCAGAGTCCCAGGTCAAATCTCGGGGAGTTGTAGCCTGTATACAGTGCTGAATATGGGAAACTGTATGTATGTACTGGAAAAGAATGAGCAAAATGGAAAACAGAGAACAGGTTGGTTGGCACTTAACCTACTCAACATAAGGAGAGAGACACGTTCAGAGGACACAAAGGACAGTGCACTTAACATTTAGCTAACAGGTGTTGACTTACAAATGTTAACATTGCGTTGCTTGATTGTGCTGTTTCTAAATACCAGTTTGTGGGGGGTATACACTGACGTCACTGTCCATGCCCCTAAGTCTGACTGAGTGGCAAAACATAGCTGTGTTAAGTAGGGAAAAATGTGAAACCAGAGGCAAAACAAATGCAGTTGGATTTAACACTGATCCTCACAACATCACCAAAGCACCAACGATCCATGGACCCTGGCATGTGGCCCCAAATCGGGTTTCCTGACACTTATTTGTACCTGATTTTGATGCCAGGAAAATACACAAAGCAAAGCCTGAAGACATACAGGAGCCTTGATGCTTGGTCGTACATCAGGATGGCATTTGTTGGTGATGGGAACAACAGTGGAATGCAGAAAGATTCGTACCAATATTTGTATTAGAACTTTTATTTGGAGAGCAGTAAGCTAGTGAGGCTGGTTCTTGGTTCATGAGCTAACTCACTATCTGCCACTCACTACTGTTCACTTATGTGCAGATAAAACACAGCTAGAGAATAAATGAGCCCCCACTGAAAGCTTGGATAGCTACATAGAAGACAGGGACAGTTCTGAGAGCCCATTGTGAGCGTATGGCAGGCCTTGGAAAGAAATGTTCTCAGACAGTTTATGTTTGCAGTTATGACCAGAGTGAGGATGCGTGATGAGACACTGTGTAGTTCACTGACGTGGATTTAGCCAACACAAAGAAAATCTGCTCCTCTGAACTGTTTAGATTTTGGCAGTCTAGATAGCTCCTGATAGCTGAGATTTATTTCTTAAATATGTACAGCCAATTTCACAACAGCTCTTTGCCATTGTAGATGTTTTTTGGTGTTTTTCAAACCTTTGAGGTGAGCATTATTGCAGCCACTCAGTAAAAGTTAGTCTTTCTGCCACTCAGAGGGCGTAACCACAGTAACCTCTGATCACTGTGACATCATGTGCATACTCTCTATACAAGAGTATAATACATAACTGCAGGAAGTAGGGGTGCAGCTGTGCTCCCAGCTGGCATTGCAGCACTACCCCCTGAGACAAAATTATAGCATCAAAAAAAATTTAATACTCATCAAAAAACTTTCAGCAGCCTGTTGTGAAAATCGCTCCTGTGGCTACGGTTTGATACAGTGTGTAAACACAATCAAAGGTTCAGAAAGCAACACATCGCTCCCGAGTCCCACTCATTCATGCTGAAGTTACAAAGAGTGTTTCAGCCCTTACTGCTTTTTGAACAAGACCCAATAGAGGGCAGCCAATCAGAAAAGAATACATTTACATAGATCGGTCTTACAGGCATGTTAACAAAACAGCCAGGGATAATGAGAGGTCGAACATGGTGCTGTAAAAATTCATTACGGCTGTTTTGGTACATAAAGCCACACAAACTTAACAACGTTGCAGTCCATAGCAAACCACTTATCTCCACTTTGCTTTTTCAATTTTCATTTTTCTGCACCATTTTTCTGGCCTTTACGCTGTGTGAAACGTTCATGATGAACAAACCAATATAAATAATGCAGAATCACTTGTTCTGAAATGTTCTTACATTAGTTTACAGTAAAAGGATCTATCCTAGGTAAGAATCATCTTTGCTTCTCCTGTAAAATTTAAACTGTGGAGATACTCGTGTTTTCTTGGACAGTGTAAAAACAGAAGTAAAATGCAGGTTATGGGCTGTTTATCTAATGAATTTGTTTACTGAATATGTTTATTTGTGTCTGAAGAAAAGTCCATTTTTGCTGACAGCAAATGAAGGAAAATGTGCAGAAATGTTTTCATTTTGTTCTGTCAACAGTTGCAGGTGAGATAACAAGCAGTATAAAGTAACTGAATGACAATGTGCTGAGAGGGTAATAAATCATTGTAAAAACATTAAATAAATAAATGAATAATCGATTTCTGCCACAGAAACTGTGGAAAAGATTTGTAGCACCCAAATCGTTAGGGTCAGTCACTGCAGGCAGCCTGGCCTAAAGGTAGAGAATCGGATATGTGACCGAGGGGTTGCCGGTTCGATTCCCGGAACCCATTACTGAAGTGCCCCTGAGCAAGGCACCTAACCCCCAACTGCTCCCCAGGCACTGTGGCTGTGTGGCTGCCCACTGCTCCAGGTGAGTGTGCTTGTGTTCACTGCTCTGGATGAGTTAAATGCAGTGAACTGTTTCGCCTTGGGGATTAATAGAGTATAAAAAATAAAAATACATTAATTAGCAACAACTTAATGACTGTCTCAGGTTAAAACCTGCTCTGTGCTGCCCAAAACCACCTACAATAACTCTTTTTTTGTATTTTTTTTTTTTTTTTCAGATTTTGTTGACCTCACACACTGAGAACCATGAGCAATGAATGTGTCCTCTGCATTTAATCCAGCTGTGACACCAGTGCACATACACCAGGGAAAGCAGTGGGCTGTGTGCCTTTATCACCTGGGAGCAACTGGGGGGTGGGTGCCTTGCCCAGGGGCACTTCAGCTGTGAATGTGGGGAAAGGGGGCCACTGCTTGCTCAGTCACCTTCCCTCATTCCCCCTGCCGGTCATGTGGACTGAACTGGTCGCAAGCCCTCTTCTCCAGCCTTTAGGCTGCCCACACTTTAGTTCCACACTTCAGTTTACAACTCTAACTGCAAAATGCGTTTAATCCCAATTGTGCAACGAGTGCCCGTCCAGCAAAACACTGAGCAGCACAAAAAGTGTACAGTACAGTCTTTACCACTGGATCTCCATGTAGATCCGGTGTCGGACTGTCTCAACTCAATCTACTGGCTGAAAAAAAAACGAAAAACCCACCACATGTCTCTCCCCCTCTCTCACTCTCTCTTTCCCCCTCTCTGTCTCTCACTCTTTCTCTCTCCTTCTCTCTCCCTCTCTCTCTCTCCCCTCCCTCTCTCTCTCTCTTCCTCTCTAGTTACTTAGATTGCCATCCATCCTTTTATGGCATCCACACGCAGTGGAGAGTCTACAGCCTTCGCTGTGTGATACGCACGCACGTACACACGCACACACGCACACTTTCTGACAGACTAGCAACTAAAACCCCGCTTTCTTTTGCAAAGAAGTTATTTCGAAGCCAAAGCCCTTTGTTCACCATCTCCCGCTCCACCTTAAATGGCACAACAGTTAGACTCTGTGTCCGCTCCATTTAAGGTGGAACGGATCACTCGAGTAAGAAACGAGCAATAAAAGCCAAACTTCAGCGTCGGGAGCTTCTCCATCTGTTGCGCGCAGCTGGTAGACACGTTAAACGCAAGCCAGACAACTTTTCCAGCAGTCGCTGGCTCGTTCTCACCTCCTTCAGCTCCGCGCTCTCCGTCGCCGCTCTCCAGTAAGCCGTTCAGCAGCAGGACAGTGAAGAGGAGACGCGCGTTTCTCCGCGGTGAGCTGTGTCCGTTTTTCTGCCTGTGTTTGGTATACATCCCTGCGGCCAGGAGCCGTGAGCCGCTTCTATCTCCTCTCCTCTCCCCTCTTCTCCTCTCCCTTGCTTTCCTTTCCCCGGCGTGAGAGAACAAGGGAAGCGGAGCGAAGCCTCCTCTCCTCTCCCCTCCCCTCCTCTCCTCCCCTCACAGAAGCCCCGCCGCCGCTGTTCTGACTGTAGCTGCAGCCCGGGCTCCGAGCGCTTCTGACCAGCCTCAGCCTGAAACTCCGCGCGATCTAGGATGCACGTGCGGGAATGAATAAAGCGAGTCTGAAAGCTTTTCAGGAAGTCATACACTTCTCAGATTAAGTATTTATTCACTTCTTTCCGCGGTAAAATCCGTGGGCTCTAAGTACCAGTTTGAGCTCTTAAGGTGTATTATTCAGTGACTAGTATGAAATTAATGGGGGTGGGTGTTAGGGGTGTGTGGGGGGTGGGGGTATGCAGGCCACGTCTCAGTAGGCGGATGTCACCGTGGTTACACCCACTGAGTGGCAGAAAAGCATGTGCCTATTACACTTCAAACTAATTCTAACTATAATATTCTCTCTCTCTCTCTCTCTCTCTCTCTCTCTCTCTCTCTCTCTCTCTCTCTCTCTCTCTATCTTATCTTATCTTATTTTGAAATATATACATAAATAATAAAGAAGACAACAAATTGTGTAAATGTGTCATAATGAGACGCTCTTGACACAAAATCTAGCTGTATTGTTTTACAAAAAAATATAAAAGAAACAAATTCCGATGTAATTATATGATGCACAAAAGGGGGTAATCCTTAAGGACACACTCAAACAGAAAATATTGCAACAGTGGAAACAAAAGCAGAACTGTTAAACGACAGCAACTTGAGTCTTAGTTTGAGTTAAACTCTCTCTTAATTTTCTGCACGAACATGACATAAATACCATGATTTCCTTATCAGCTGGAGTACCACGTAGCCTACTGTTGTGCAGTCTTCATATAGGCTACTCCTGATTGGATAAAAAGATGTCACATGAAAAGAGATGTGTAAACATAAATGTGGGATCCATATTTTATTATATTCATGGTTTTAGATTGAATAAAATGAGATTGTCTAGGATGATTAAAAACCTTGAATACTGTTACAAAATATCATATATTATGAGACTTTTGGCCTTATTCAGCACAAATATGATCATTATTGTACATCTGACAACGCTGGTTTATTGTATATAATTGTCAAAGTATACTAAAATATCCAGAATACTCACTAACCGGGTGGATTTGTGAGTGTGGTGCTGATGGACACTATTGTCCCACAATGCTGTGGAAAACAGAAAAGGAGGAGCTACACACAACTGGACATTGTTTGCAACAATGTTGGATGGCGAGAAGTGTAGACTAGCGTTTAGAATCTTCTTGAGTAGTCCCTGAGTACTGGAGCTAATGTGTGGATGCAGTTTAGGGTTGAGTGATACTACTAATTTCATTTCGATCTGATAACAATACTGGGACTCATACTCCAAAACCAACACATAAAAGTATTAATACTTTTAAAAGTCGTCTTACATTAACAAAAATGGGGAATCTGAGATTTTGTACAGTGAAAACCATTAAAAGGCCAATATAACTGAAAACTTCAGTGTTTCTGTGATGAAAACAAGTGTACATTTGTCCTTCTACTCAGCCTAAAGCAGTTTAGCTCCTCCCATTTTCAGTAAAGGTATTGGAGTGTTTCGTTTCCCTTTGAAGCAGAAAGCTAAAGCACAGAGAAGAGCAGTCAATCAGAACAGAGGTCATTTGAATGCATCAGTCTCACAGTAACAATATCAGCCTGTTTAACAAGGTAAAGAGAGGTTGGAGAAGCTAATGTAAAAATGAAATATGACTGTTTTTGTTACATAAAATCACATAAATGTCAATAGAGAAGCTTAGGGGGAAAACACATTGGAAAAAATGGCTTTAGTAATAAATTAACTGTCGAAGATCAGACTAGGAGTGAAAAACCTCCCTGTGATCTGTCATCATAGAGCATCTACTTTATCTGATATGGCAGCCTGTGTGAAAGAGCAGAAAGATGAGTGTAAGTGTCATTCAGGTAAAGTGGGACACTGTGCAGAAAGATTTCATGTAGAGTGGGACAGGTGCAGAGATAAAGTGGGCCGCTACTTGTGCAGTTAAACTGCATTATCAAAAGATCAAACGCTGATAAAAGATCAAGCACATATGGGTCATTTTTAAAAACAAAGGCCATTACGGTTTTGTTTTGGTTTGTGGTTTTTTTTGCAATGCATATGGCTGCTGTAAACAACCCAGTAGAAGTCGCATTTGGTATAAATGTGTGGGTGTACTCCTGCGGGCTGCATCTCCACCTCTCTGGAACAGAACGTGCTTTTGCACTTAGGGAAATGTCTCATGGTGTCACTGTGGCTGTTCACAAAAGTTCACTGAGCATGTCTGTTCCAAGTTTGAAATGTACTCTAATGCACCTGCACCAGTTGCTAAAATTGCAAGCACTGAAAATGCATTTCACAAGTAGAACCACACTTGTGTAAACGTCATTTTAATTTTTTTACTTCATGTAGGTTAAAAGCCACAGATGAGCAACCTCTGTTGGATGTTTGGTACAGATCTGTTCACAGTGACAGGTCTTTTGCAAAGGCATTAATGCACAAGAGATCTTGTTAAAGTTTCATAGTGGGACCTTATTGTATTTGTATTTTTTTTGTGTGTTTCAGAATCTACTGTAAAACGAACGGCAGAGACATGGACTGTATAAAAGTTTCCTGTTGTAAGATTGTTTTACCATTAAATAGAAGAACTAACATTTTATGATCAAGAGTCAAACATTTTCTATTATTTTTATTGTAAATGTTGCATTTTTTTAGGTGACCTTGAGTGCTTTGAAAGGTGTATTTAAATAAACTGTATTATTATTAATTTAATTATATATACATTTTTATTTATTTATTTATTAAATTCAAAAGAGATTTTAAACTGAGGAACACAGGTAAAGACAACAGCTGTGGCTCTGGTTTTGGCATCTTGTATGAAAGTCCTGATGACCTCTTTCAGGGCTGGTTAGGCTCAGTGGGGAACTGAGATGGTGTGTCATTACTGTCAGACTTGGGCAATACCAAACTCCTGAACTCTGATATACACAGTGCGCTGGATTAGCTCTATAAAAAAGCCTGTATGGAGATTCCGCACTCATACTCCTTTATATTACCCACCAATACCACAATGCCCTAAACATGTGTCTCAGTTCCCAGTGCACATATTCAAACTAATGAAACTTTTACAAATGTTACAATGAAACTTTTTTCTTGTTTTTTATTCATTCACACCCCACTGTTTCTCTCATTATGTTTTGATTGGGCCGAGCACAGCAGGCAGTTTAACTCCCCCCAAAATAAATGAAAAGTCCTGTGCTTCCTTCACACATAACTAAAACTAATCATATTTTCAAGACTCTGTAACCTTCATTTTAACCTCGCATAATGAATGATGTGGGCCTCTGATCAAGAAAGGTGAAAATATACATGGACAAGCCATTTTATTAGGTACACCTGCCTTGCGTCCTCACTCATTTTATCAGCTCCACTTATCATAAAGGTAGTTTACAATCACAGCCTGTGGTCGATCCTTTTCTCTGCATATGTTACCCACTATTGCCTCCATCAGGACCCCCACAGAACCACCAGTGAGCAGATCATTTGTGTGGATGACCATTTTTAGAGGAGCAGTGGCACGAACACGGTAGTGGCATGTTTGTCAAGTCAAGTCAAGTAGGCTTTTATTGTCATTTCAACCATATACAGTTCACACAGTACACAGTGAAACGAAA
>JBBPDA010000013.1:8138739-8149430 GCA_037974385.1 Arnoldichthys spilopterus | reverse complement strand
AGACAGACAGATGCAAAACAAGACAGTGCAAAACAAGACAGTGCAACAGTGGCAGTTATGGGACCACTAGGTGTGTGTGTGTGTGTGTGTGTGTGTGTGTGTGTGTGTGTGTGTGTGTGTGTGTGTGTGTGAATGCATGCATGCGTGTGTGCATGTGTGTGTGTGCATGCGTGTTTGCATGTGTGAGCAGAGAGGTAGACACAGCAGTACTGCTGAAGTGTCACTGCTGGACTGAGAATAGACCAATAGATCAAAAATACCCTGACAGAAATAACCTGACCACTGACCAGAGGACAAGAGGACGACAAATACAAACTGTTTTTCAGAGCTACCACCTACAAAGTGAACCATTGTGAATTAAATGCTGATAATAGGCTCGGGTGGGAGTGTATTGGTTAGGGAGTTGCCCTGTGATCTAAAATTTGCAGATTCGAATACCACTAAGTTACCCATAAGCAAGGTACCATCCCCACTCACTGCTCCCCGGGCACTGCCTATGTCAGCTGCTCACTGCTTCTACATGGATGAGTCAAATGTCGTGGTGCACTGTGTGCTGTGCTGTGGTGTGTTCACAATGACAAATAATCACTCACTATATATGTGTGTGTGTGTGTGTGTGTGTGTGTGTGTGTGTGTGTGTGTGTGTGTGTTTGTGTATATAGACAGAGAGAGAGAGCAAGAAAGAGTCACAAGTCCTAGAAAACAATAGCATTATATTATAGACACTGTATTATACATATTGATCTATTCATGTACTGCTTTATCCAAGCTGAAAACAAAACTCTCTCAATGTGATTAAGTGATCTTGGCTGACATCTAGTGAACATTTGGGGAAATTGCATAATGTTTGCACCTTCACTACCTATACAAGATAACTATATACTGTAAGCTACAAATGAGACCTACAACTGTGTGCGTGTGTGTATTTCATCTTTTTACAAAAACATGATGTTTTCCCAACTAATTCAACTTTTTAGAAAAAAAAACTTAAGAGCAGAAAACCTTTCTTTGGTTTACCGAGGTTAAGGTTAGGGTTAGGTTTAGGTGTTTTTTATGTGGTATTGCTGGAATATAGTATTACACACGTCAGTGGAATGTACTCACAAATACAGCAATACCAACTTGTGTGTGCTTGCGTATGTGTCACGCTCCGGGCCAGCAGGGGCAGTAATGAGTCTTTACCGAAGAGCTTTCTACAATCCCAGCCGGGTTGCAGAGTTCATTCAGCAACTGCCAGATCTAATGGGCAGCATGACTTCTATATGCTGTCCGTATAAAAAGTACTTCTGTCACAGACCACAGGAATAGCTGGTTTTGTTGAAATTGTTCTTTAGGAGGGGCTGAGACGGCTGCAGAATAAACCATGACTGCTAACGAAGAGCAGGAGGTAGGTGTTAGCTTGTTAGCTTTCGTGGCTAACTAGTTGCTCGTAAAGTGCAGTCGGAGCTGTAAGCCGCTGCCTGTGTCTTTCGTTACACGGTCGGTGGGGGTGTTCTTTTCGGACAACAGCACTGATCATACACGGCGAAAGGTACGGGGTGTCTGACTAAATGTGCTAAACTGCGGGGAGCGCTCCAGGATGCTAATTTCGCCGCTCCAGTTGTTGCTGCAGAAGCCGAGTCACTCTACAGTGACTCCACTCACCTGGATCAACAACACGAGACACGCAACGTTTATATGTAGATGTTTCAGAAGTGCATCAACACAACAGGCGGTCCTGTTCCACCAATCAGCCACAAAATTGATATCACATGTCTAATATTGAGTATGTCTCCCTCATACTACTGAATCAGCTCAGACTGGTGCACTGGTGCTCTGACCATTCACACCATTAACATCTGTGCAACAGAAGCTGCTCCTTTGGGTTGGACCGGACATGCTGGCCTTCACTTCCCACATGCATCATTTTTACCATTGTACTGTACAACATGCTGCCTCTAAGAAAGTGAAACACAAAGTGACTTGACCCTGTTTCACCTTCTTAGCTCCAGTATATTTTAGACCACATTGTCCAGCGCTTTGGGCAGTGGTGGCCTAGTGGTGAGGACGCTGCCTTTGAGACCTAAAGGTCGCAGGTTCGAGTCCCGGCCCGGGCACCACTGAGGTACCCTTGAGCAAGGTGCCGTCCCACTGCACTGCTCCCCGGGTGCTGTTGATAGCTGCCCGCTGTTCCACGTGTGCACTTGTGATGGGTTAAATGCAGAGGTCACATTTCGTTGTGATGCTTGAGTGTGTTCACCATGACAAATAGTCACTTCACTGCTCTACTCCTATCCATAGCTGTTAGGTAATGTTTGGCACCTTTTGTTTTCTTCCAGATGGAGTTGGAGGCTTTGCGTTCAATTTATGAAGGAGATGATTGCTTCAAAGAGCTCAGTGCGGGTTCCTTCCAGTTCAGGGTAACAGTGGCTGCTTTTGCAGTTTTTCTGTTTTCATTATGGGTTCAATCTTCATAATTTGATGACTATTGTTGCTTTTGCTTTATTAAAAGATTTAGCTCACGTGCATTCTCATTTTTTTCTCATACTTGAATGCGAATTCCCTTAGATCAACATAGGACCCTTTTTTAACTTAAAAGTGTAGATCTGTTTTTCATACTTTTAATCTACTCTTTTTCATCCTAGACTTTTAATTTGAAGACTTAGGCTACAATAAACATTGATCTACACCACTACTCCACTTTCTTCTTTAGTCCTTATTTATATATATTTGAACTATTAAAATCCATTTAAACTCCATGATTTTAAACAATCAAACATATACTGTTATAGCTCAGCTATTGATCCAAACACAGCTGCAATTTATGCTAGTTCTACTGTTGGTTTCACCCAAAGAAATGAGATAATAGGTCATGACAGCTTCCAAGTGGTAAACCATCTATATAACGTAATGTCTCTGTTATACTTAAGCATGATCCCCTCACCTGTAACCAATTGACCTGCTTATTGTGGAATGTTTGGAAATGACATTACTTGAATATTGTTTAACTTTTCACTCTTATTTTGCTCTTTCCCAACTTTTGTTTTTACATGTGTTGCAGGCATCAAATTCTAAATTTGTTTATATTTATAAGATAAATTTCAACTGATCAGTGAAAACATAAAAAAAATGTTACTTTTAAAAGTTAAATAAAGGTTTAAGAGAATGATATATCATTTCTTATTGTTTTTATACTTTTGCCATGTTCTAATGTTTTTTGCAAAGCATTGAAAATTGTAAATGGCAAGGTTGTAGTCTGTGTTTTTCATGTAAGCTGCCCAATGTGACCATGTTTACTTGCTTCCATGTTTGAGCAGTAATATGATCCTAGCTAGCTTTTACAAAATTAATTTCACTAATGTTGACATTTACTGTGGGAAAGCCATCAAAATTTATTTTTCTGATCAACACAGTTATAACAGCTCACCAACTGCTTTGTTTTCTTTATATCCATACAATTCAGTCATTCTAAGCTGAGACCTTTTTGTAAACCTTGTCAAATCCCATCGAATGTACAATGTCTATTTTTTCCTATAGGAGTCCTGTACATTCCCATTTGTAAATAGCACAGCTGTTGTAATATAGGAGAGTGGAAAGAGTCCTTTGGGCTTGCCCTTTCTGAGTGTGTAGGATGCCAACGCCCATTTTCAGCGCCATGTTACCCATTAAGGCTTTCTGTTTACATTCCTCAGTCATGCCTGAAAAGATTTGGCAGTTCAAAAAGATGCAATGACTCTTTACATTAATATTTTTGATTGTTTTTTTTTAATGTGCCAGTACAGGTGATTTCTGTCTCTTCCAACTTGTCAGAAAAAATATATAATATGTACTGTGTGTTTATTTTATTTTTATTTTTTAGCTGCATGTTGCCCAACTTTAGGCCAAAGTCTAATTGCCAAACAGTTGTATATGCATCATGTGAATGCTAATGTTCACTCTAATGTTTTTTTCTTTTAGGTATGCTGTGAAAACTTTTAAAAGAATATGAAAACAACTATG
The DNA here is from genome assembly GCA_037974385.1 of Arnoldichthys spilopterus. Classification (NCBI taxonomy): domain Eukaryota; kingdom Metazoa; phylum Chordata; class Actinopteri; order Characiformes; family Lepidarchidae; genus Arnoldichthys; species Arnoldichthys spilopterus. The sequence goes on along the minus strand of JBBPDA010000013.1, from coordinate 8,145,452 downwards.
TTGGTTTATCTTGAACATCCATTAGTTGTAGAATAAACCAAACTGCTTTTGGTTCCTATCTTGCAACTGTTTTTTCATAAGTAACACATTTGTGTTTTATAACACACATTTTCTGCAGGTAGGAGACCATGACAAATCCAAATCATTCCTGCTGGATGTGTCTTGGCCAGAGACATATCCAGAAACTGCACCTCAAATATCCTTAGATGCCTTTTTCAACAACAGAATGTAAGTGTATCTCTATGTATCTGTTTCTGTGCCATTCTCATTTTCATTGCCGTGCTTGAAATGCTGGAAAATGCTTCGGATTTAGAATGGATGCTCATTTTTCACTTGTGAAACTGTGTACTTCCTCCTGAAGCTTATACTAGCTATTGGGTTTACATACTGCTATTATCCAGCCCACTGACACCACACTGATCCTGACATAAGGAGGTTATGTATAGAAATAGAGGCTACAGATGTAGGAAGAGATTCTCTTACTTGTTTTTGTCACACCCATATAAATCACACAGACAATAAATTGAGGTTCCAGATTTTCTTGGTAAAATGTATCTGTGTTGATGTTTAGCTCTCCAGAGACCAAGAAGCTAATACTCTCTAAGCTGGAAGAGCAGGTGGAGGTAAACCTGGGCACTGCAATGATGTACACGCTGTTTGAGTGGGCCAAAGAGAACCAGGAGATGCTCATGGAGAATCACCAGCCTGTAGTGTCTGCTGTGGTTAGTAATTCATATGGTATTAATACTTTTGCTGTCATTGCTATATACAGAGTACTTTCAAAGTGATGGCTTGCCCAGAAATCATATTTACCTTTTGTTTTTGCCTAAAAGTGGTCAACTGACTAAATCTTCTTTGGTGTCCAAAGAAATCTCAAGTAGACTAAAGTGATGTCTAACAACAGATGAAATACTGTTATTACCTGGTCTTAAGTATGTTTCACGATTGAAAACAGCAATAGTTGTCATCTTCACACTTGAACATCATCTTACTTGCATTTGTCTATTTTTATATATAATAGTATGTTATACAATGTAAGAAATCATCTAATTGTCTAAACCTAATAAGTGAGAAATTAATTTCCATACCACTTAGCCACATTAGCCTCATATATCCAAGAAACCACGGACATCAAGAATTTTCTGTTTTGTCCAGACCCTGACCTCTGACACTGATACAAATAGTCCAGTCTCTGTTGCGAAGAAAAAAGAGAAGAAAGAACAGCTAACAAAGGCTCAGAAAAGGAAAATGATAGGAAGAACTGGTAAGTCAGTCAAACGGTGAGCTCGGACAATTGCAGACTGTGTTAAAAGTGTCTAGATGATATTTTGAGCTGAAATAGGCAATGGTTCAGTTGAGCAACTGTGGTTGAGCACTTTGGTAATGTAATGTTTTTGTGTTTGTTGACTTGCTCTTTCCGACCAACAGATAACAAGGGTGAATTGCCCAGAGGATGGAATTGGGTTGATGTTATAAAGGTAATTTGTGGTTCACTTTGATTCATTGCTTTATTTCAGTTCTGCTAAATTGTCCTTTAAAATGCACAGACATGTTAACTGGTTCTTTTTTCTTTGTTCATATGCTGCTGATTTTCTTCAAACAGCATGTAAGTATTCTTTCAAGGTTTTTCCATTAAAGAACTAGTAGTGCTAGCGTTCCTTTATGTGGGCATTTGTCGTTTTTTACACCTTTTTTGATGAATACATTTGATGACTAACCTCTGTCACAGCTGAGCAAGACTGGAGGAAAGGAGGATGACTAGGCAATCTGCTCTAGAAGGCCAAGGGGACTGAAGGAGAAGCGCATGGATGGGTGGAATAAAAAAGGAAGTCTGACATGGCTTGTTTTTAAAGAAAGTTGAAAGTTGAAGCTACTGTTTTGTTTGTGCCATACGACTGAGACACGAAAAACAAGACATGGGCAAAAACAGCCCACTGCCATAAGAAAACGACTTGTTGCTCAGTAGTTTGACCAAAGTGGTAGTCACGTAACGGGTGAAAAGCTATTTAGACAACATTTTTAAAAACTCATGGCATGTCAGAGAGCGTGAGTAAATATTGAGGGGAGACTCAGGTCAAGTGTCTTCAAACTGATTTACATACAACCCCAGGTTATCAGCCAGTGAGGCTGCAGTTCCTGTAATACTGACAGCTCTCCCTGAGGGAACTTACAGAACGGTACCATCAACATTTTATGATGAAGTGTGGTTTGATCAGATGAACCTCAGTTTGAATTTGTACCTGTTTTTAGTATGTTGCTTTCTCCTTTCAGTTATTTATTGTAGAAAATTTCTTGACACAATATAAAAAAAATTCTAGAAATTTTCATTTGTGTGCTGATTTTATATGAGTGACACATTTAACATCTTGTTTAATTAAAAGACATGTGATTTTGTCAGTGATGAGATTTTTTTTAATGCATACGTTTACTCAATAATGGTCATTTAAATTTTCTCCTACATTTGGCCACAAGCTGAATGTCCAGAAAAAGGTTATTCATTTGAATATTTAAGCATTTAAACAAAAGTAACAAAACATTCTAATAGAAATGAGAACATCTGTATAATAGTGTTACAGTTAATGACACTGGGATTGTAATTTATTGTTACACCCCTACAAGCTGTCAGTATGGCAGATGGCTTTCTTATGACTTCACATGAAACTCATGGATATGTTGGGTAAGTCTGTAAATGGCCTAAATCATGTGAGTACTGAGTATCAACAATTAATTGTAAACAGCCCCGTTCACTTTTTCATCCTTGTAATTGACTTGTAAAAGTTGTGATGTTACGTACCTACAACAGCAATCTTGTATTTTTACATCAGTTTTCAAACTTCTCTTCATTCCTTTGAGTTTATTACTGTGCCTTTCAGACCTGAGCTCTGTTCTGATTAGATTTCAGGTATTACACCTTATTCAAAAAGCAATTTGGGCTGAAACACTAACTTCAATGTGAGACGTATAGCCATCACAATAAAGCCCTGCCAAAGTCACCCAGATCCTCATGCTTCCTGTTTAAGGCAATTTACTTAATCTTTTTTTTTTTTTTTTTTTTTTTTTTACATTTCTTAAAATTCTCTATACATCCTGATAGCAATAAGTACATAATTTAACTTCTCTTTTTTCTTTAGAATTTAGTACTGTGCCTCTCAGACCTGAGCTCTGTTCTGATTGTGCCCTGTGATGTGCCTTATTCAAAAAGCACTCTTGAAAAACACATTTTGTAACTGCAGTGTGAGTCTTGTGCCTTTTACAAATAGATATATAGTATATTTACCTCACTGGTGTATTTAACTCAGTTACTGCCTGTGCTGTAAAGAACATTAACGAGATTTTAGTCCTGGTGCCAGGACAGCTGAAAAACTGGACATTGTTTATCTCCACTTTATGGCCACTGTTTGAGCAGCTCCTTGATTAATATGAATATTTTTATGTAGGACAAATGTGTTGCCAGACATGGGCTAAAACACGGCAAACCAGATAAAAGTTGGGCTTTCCCACAAAACTCAAATAACCTTAACAGGCGGGAACATGTACGCGCCATTGCTGTACAGCCTACACGGTGTTCTTTGGTTCGTACTACATTTCCCGTCATCCCTCAGTGACAACTTCCTTCCACGGCGCGCTTCGCAGGAAACGTTTTGGCCTTCACTACCATCTAATGTTGTGGATGAAGTCGCGTGTTACCGCTGGTGTTTTTTTGTTACACAGACGACTCTTCCTATAAGTAAATCCAGTGTTATTTTTGCCTGACTCACGTGTCGTTTGTACTCCGAACGAGTCGTGACTCAGAAGGGGCTCGGGTTGTGGGCGTGTGGAGATTTTGGAGGTTGAACCTTCAGGGCGGGCTGTTCCTTAGCAGCTCGCTAAGAATGAGGAAACCGGAGCGAGCAAACCTGCAGCCCCGAGTATAACCAGCACTGCAGAGAGAGAGAGAGAGAGAGAGAGAACGAGAAAGCTCCGCGCACAAACCGCACTCCGAACGCATCACGGAGTCATTTGACAGTTTTACTCGGCTGAAGAAACCCACAGCCTTCGCACAGGCAGATGGCGAATTCTTCAGTGGGCCTTGGTGTGCCACGTAAGTAACTTTTTATTTATGTTCTCGACAGACTAAAAGTACTAAATCAGGCAGAATTTGCCTGGGCTCGGTTCAGACTAGTCCAATGTGGTCACACCAGCTGTAGCCTGAGCAGGAGAACACATGGCGCAGGATGTGGCAGCTCTGCACCAAGGTGGACTAAAGGAAAGTGCAGCGTGTCTACAGACAAGTTCGCCAGGCGTCCGTCCACCTCCACAGATTCTGCTTTTGTCTCATTCTCTCTCTCTCGCTCTCTCGTTCTCTTTAAACGCCTTGTATTGATGTGGTCAAGACCGCCTATATTGATTAGCACTATATAGCACTAAAACCACCTGTCTAATTGCCCATGTGGTTGGGCAGTGGCAGCCTAGTGGACTTGCCCACGTGATCAGAGGTTCCCAGGTTCCAGAGCCAGGTGACATCCTTCTAAACTGATCACTGGGCACGTTTCATAGATGCCCACTGCTCCATATGGATGGGTTAAATGCAGAGGTCACACATATAGTGGTGCACTTTGTGTAATGGGGTATGATCACACCAAAAAGACCTCAGAAGGTGTGCTGTGGTATCTGGGACAAAGAGCTGTGAGGTGAGGCCTCCACTAAACTGACAAGTTTGTAAAGCACATAGATGCTTCATGTTGAGATTCGAGGAATTTGGAGGCCAACACCTTGAATTTTGTCCCTTTGCGTTATCCTGCTGATTGAGGTTACTGCCATTAGGGCAGTACTATTGCCATGAATTGGTGTACTTGGTCTGCAACACTTAGTGTAGGTGGTACGTGCCAAAGTAACATCCACATGAATGCACATCCACACAGGGTTTCACACTGACTCCACTGGCTTGCCTTCTTCCCATAATGCATCCTGGTGCCATGTCTTCCCCAGGGATGCAATACACACACATCTGACTATCCACATGGTTTAAAAGAACTAGACAGCCTTCTTCCATTGCTGTATCGTCCACTACTGATGGTCATGTGTCCTGTTGTAAGTGCTTTTGCTGGTCTGTGGCTACACAGCCCCACACACAGCAAGCTGCACTCTGAGTTCTGATGCTTTTCTAAGCTTTGCTTCCCTGGTGCATCAGTGAGCTTTGGGTGCCTGTGACCCTGTTGGGAGTTCTTCGCTTGTCCTTCCATGGAAAACTTTTAGTAGCCACTGCATACCAGAAACACTCCACAAGGCCTGACATTTTAGAGATTCTCTGACTCTGTTGTTTAGGCCCTCGACAAAGCTTCTTTTATATGTCCTAAAATTCTCTTTACATCCTGATAGCAATGAGTAAATACTCTGACAACAACAAAAAAAGAATATATATATATAATCTCTAGGGCTTTAACAAGCCTATCCGATCATTTCATTTGTGGTCTAATTTTGAAAATATGGCCCTTGTCAAAGTCACTCAGATCTTAACGTTTGCCCCATTTTTCCTGCTTCCAACAAATCAGCTTCAGGAACTTGCTGTTCACTTTCTGTCTCATTTTCCAGCTCTTGACAGGTGCCATTGTAACAAGATAGTCAGTGTTACTCACTTCGTCTATCTGTGTTTTTCATGTTGAGACTGATTGGTGTCGTCCTCATGCATAAGTGGTTCCTTGTTATCAGTTGGTCTGTTGATTCAGTGTAAGTGCACATAAACTGCCCAGTGTGCTGTGGCATCTTTTAATAACGTTGACCTTAATCAGTACTTATTTCATCAGAGACTTCCAGACATTTTTAATTTTATGCACATGTGCATTGATTAACGTAATGATATGTAACATCAAAGAAAAATGTCCTGTTCAATAGTAAAGGTGGGGAAAAGTTGCCTGAATCTATACTCAAGTGCAACTGTTGTTATTTCTGTGAAATAAAGACTTGGGTAAGAGTGGTAAGAATTCTTTAGCTTGAGTAGAAGTATGAAAGTACAAATAAAAGACTAATATAGTGCTGAGTGGTGTACAGAACTGCAGCACAATGTCTTGGTTCATTCTGCATCAGCTTAGTGCCTAAAGTGTCTTAGGCTCTGTACTTAAAAAATAGTTTTCCTCTAAAATGAAATGATCAACAGATGGAGGCATAACCAGTACACTAATGTAACATGATGAAATTAATCAGAAAATGGAAAATGAATAACTAATATAAAAAAATACAGCTGAGTAAAATGTAGACATAAATATGAACTTTTTTTGTGACTGGATGCTGGAGCCTAAAATATGTAAATGTTAATGTCACTGTAATTAGTCCAGAAGTACCTGTGATACTGTGCATTTTATTATTATGTAAGAAACCTGATCCTCCCAGGAACTTGGCATGTGTTTCCTTCTTTTGTTACTGTAGAGTAGGTCTTTTTATTTTTTTGTTAGCCAGAATAGGAGTGGGCCTACACTTTATATAGCTTCAACTTGAAAGTGGCCCTTTTGCGGCATTTGGAAGCAATGGCATGTTGTTGCTTAGATCTTTGAAAGCTTTTATTTCTGCTTTTCGTCTGATTTTTATTTTACTTGTCATTGAGGTGGCATTGCTGCTGGCTGGACAGGGCTGCTAATCTGCTGACGTATTTTATTATAGACCTGTGTGTGTGTGTGTGTGTGTGTGTGTGCGTGTGCGTGTGCGTGTGCGTGTGCGTGTGCGTGTGCGTGTGCGTGTGC
>JBBPDA010000013.1:8118838-8128867 GCA_037974385.1 Arnoldichthys spilopterus | reverse complement strand
TCCACGTGTGCACGTGTGATGGGTTAAATGCAGAGGTTGCATTTCGTTGTGGTGCTTGAGTGTGTTCACAATGACAGGTTTTCACTTCACTTGACATTACAATGTGAGGAACTGACTGCTCTCTTGCTGCCTAATATGTCCCCTTTGACAGGTGCCACTGTAATGACATAACAAGGTAATCAATGTTATTCACTTCACCAGTCAGTGGACTTATTGTTGTGGCTGATTTGTGTTAGCTTTTGGATGTTCAATTACATCATCGTTCAAATGTTTGGAATGGCCCACACTATTTAGTTTAAGCAATAGTCTATACAGTGGGGATTTAAATATTACAAACTATTCACCAACCATTCTTGTTACATGTTTTAATGTAGCATTTTTGGAATTACGTGAACAATGATTTTCTAAAATGTATGAATAATGTACTTCTTTGGTGAAGTTACTTGCTTTAAGGTATGATCTGCACTTTTAACCTTTTAAAGTTCTCAGTATATTTTGTATCTGAAAAAAAAACTTAATTCTAACTGCCATACTGCTACATAATTTCTGCATGCGAGTTAGTAAGGTAGAGGAAGAGAGCCTGCAAAATCTACTACATTTCATAAAAAATCACTTATTAGAAAACAAAACAAGTTTGATGTTGCACGTGAAAAACTGAACCAAACCTAAATTTTCTCAGGTCTGGTGCTTTTAAGGCTGAGGCAAGACCACAACTAATTCTTTTAATCCACTGCTCTTCTTTAATAACTAAAATTCTTAATGCTCTTTTATTCATGCTTATTTATAAAGAACATGATCTAACAAAAAAATTATTTTGTTTTTGTCACAAACAGCTATTTTGAACAAGCAAAAAATTTAACATTGTCACTACCTAAACAGTCATAAGCTGCGCCACTCTGAGACTGTAACTATGCATACAACAATAAGGGCAGCATGGTGCGTCTTTTATCCTGTGATAGAAAACACAGCACTATACAGAAAACTTCACTTCTGTGTGCTGATCCATTTTACTGTGTGGAATGTAGCCACGCGTGTGTTGTGACTAGTCTGACAACCTCTGCTAATGAGAACCGTGTTGAATTTCATTTTAACCTACAGAGTTGTTTACAATCTTCTGAGACTGCATTCTGCTTCAGCCGTGTTAAGTATTTCTGACCTGATTCTAAATTCTTCCTCTGTGTCTTTCTCCTTCTCTTTGCCCCTCTAGAAATGAATGACACCTACAGTGAAGGCAACACAGACACTGTGGGCCAGATCGTTCACTACATCATGAGAAATGAAGGTAGGAGAGCATGAATGAATGTGTGCATATTACAATGAATCAGTCTGTTGTTCCACAGCTGCACTTGTGACCAAGGCTGAAGCAAGGGCGTTCTCTACACGGAATAGCATTTAACCTTGCTATAACTAATTCAATTTTTTTACCCACATGATTCTGCTTTGCCATTTTCGGTATGTTTTGAACATTTTTTTTAATATATATATGTATATATCTTGGTCAGTGGATCAGTGTTCATATAAAAGACGAGAGGCTGGTTTCTCAGATGAAGGCTGGTTTTTAGATAAACCTGAAGCTATAATTATAATTTTTTATTATTATTATTTATTTAATTTTATTGTACCTAATATATGCTGATATAAAAGCAGTTCGGAGTGAAATAAAGAGATTTCTGGATATGTAAAAAGTAATTAAAAGGACAATTTATGAAAATCAAATGGCAATAGGCCTTACTAACCATTCTTAACATACATACCTTTCTTCTTCAAACCCATTTAAATGAAGATTCCATGCAAACTCAGAAGTACGCTTGGGCGTGTTTGGGTGGATTTACTGGTTTTGGGTTAAATCTTCAGCTGTATAATAATATAGAATTGAAATTAAAGTAAAATTTTTATAATTTCAGTAGTGCTACATTGGAATCATGCCATCCAGTAATGATGGTTGGTCATGCTATTTGATTGGACCTACAGGTAGCATGATTAAAGTAGGCCTATTTTTGCACCCTAGGACTCTGCTAATTAGGACACAAGCCATACTGGCAAGTATTCTCAATTTATGAGGACAATGTTATTCATCAGTATATAAACACAGGTGCAAAAAAATGTGTTTTAGGAGCATGTGATGAATCTGATTTAGAATACGAGGTTCACCTGTGTTAAACATTGATGGCGATATTTGGTACTATGGTATTGAGCATGAACACTGAGCAGCTGCCTATTGTGTTATAAAGAGAACACAGTTCGTCCTCTTTAATCAGCGTTTCACACCAATTTAATTAATCTGATTAAAAATCTAAACTCATCCTCTGATACAACTTCTCAAACTTTGGAAAAACAAATGTTGTGATGCATATTGTGCAATGGAAAATTCTCTTTAAATGCACCTTCAAGTCAAGTGCTGTTAGATATTTAGTTCTCATCCACCCCAGACAGGAAATGTCATCTGTTTTGCTGGAAGGTCTTGTACTAGTCATTCTAATATGTATATCTTGCTATACATAATCAGGATTTAAAGTATTTTGGTACATAAGTAAGAAAGGGATTAAAAAATTGTGGGATGATTAGTCTGCTACAGTTGGGTGGAGTGTTTGGGACGGAGCACACTGTCATTGATCATCATGAGTTTGGTCTGAATCTGATGGAGCGTGAACAGACCTTGGCTGATCGCAACACAATGAATCACAGCAAGAGCAAAGTGGGAAACACGAGAGCCCTGTGTGAGCGTGCTTGTGACTTGTTTTGACGTCAGCCTGTGTAAGTGTGTCCTCATGTTTCCTAAAACTTTCCTTACTCAGAGGTCAGCACTAACCAGGAGTAATACATTTAACCTACTGTTGCCAAGATTAAATGCCAAACTCCAGCTTTTCACTCGGCCAGTGAAAACAACTGCTATAAGTGTATGTAATGTAACACCCTAATCACAGTGAATTCTGAAAAAGGTTTGTCTTGAGTGCAGACAGCTGTGTTTGATAGGCCGTCAGTCTCATTTTAACCAAGAGGAGCTGTACAGAGTCAAGTCAGGTGTTAGCTGTGGTTAATTTGTAAAACATTTACAAGGGACTGGAGGGTTTAAAAGACTGGGATTTTACTTTATTGCAGTAGAAATCTTTTCAGACCTCTTTTCACAGAAAGTAATCTATTATTTTTATTGCATTTATATATCTATTGCAAGTTTGTGTGTGTGTGTGTGTGTGTCTGGTGCATAGATACGTAGGAGTGAACAGTATGGAAAAAAGCATGCATTTATATATTTATATACAATTTATAAATTATAACGTTTATCACAATACTTCATAATATTTTTACCATACACAGTATGCCATGATTTTTCCATGTTCAATAAATTGGCACTTCCCACAATAAATATAAAACTATAAATATGAATCTTTCAGTAATTCACTTACACCAGTTAAATAAGACTCTTGCTCTGCTTGTAATAAAACATGCAGTTGGTCAGTGATCTTTAATTACTGACGATGATCATAATGTGCTTAGAAAAGCATATGGAGACACGTCGTCATGTAATTTATCACAATAACGATAAATGTGGTGGTCTTGTCCAGTTCTGTGCTAAGATCAAGCATATTCCCTTTCCTTTCTTTTTTTGGTCTTTTCTCTCATGTGTCTGTGAAAACAAAAAGTTCTTACATGAATTTTGGACAGGAAGTGAGTAATCTGCAAGCCTTTGTGTGCCAGCGTCTGATTCTCTCACATCCTTGTCCAATTTCTCACCTTCATAGGTGAACTGAAACCCTCATAAGAAACTCCCATATGTTCCCTCTACCAATAATACCTTTTTTTTTAAAACGAAGCTCACTTTGGGGTGTTCACTGGCCTCGCTCAATGAAAACACACATGCCAGCATCCTGCTAGCATGAGTAATGATGTTCCTCTGGGTGAACAAAAGGAAATGAAAGTGTTGTGAAAGATGGGTCACTTTCTAGCCTCAGTGGCTCAATTATAGTGCTATTCTCGTCCTCTAAATGTGAATTCGTATGAGCTGTTTAGGGTTTAACTGGTTTTTTTTTTAGGCTTTTTTGGCTGTTTCAGCTGTCAATAGTTGTATCTATTCTAAACCACCAGCCACCTTTAATGACTAGCCCTATTCTTCTCTTTGCTGACTTTTTTCCCTGCTCTGCTGGCCCTGGTATGATAACTTCAGTCGTTACCAGTGGGAGATGCCACATTATCCCCATAGAAGTAGAAAGGGAGACACTTGTGGCTCTCATTAGTACAGAGGCAGTAAATGGCCTTTCTCAGTTCTGCCTCTAACTGCAAGTGGTGCTCAATTAAATTCTGTTAGCGAATGACCAGCACCACTTTTTCATTAAATGTTCTCTTTAGAAGCAGCACACTCTTTTCCCCCTGGTGCAGATGCAGATTTTAGTCAAATGTACTTTCAAAACTTACCAGGTTTTAAAAGGCATGTAACCAGCCATTTGTCTGCCTCTCTTTCTCTCCTCAGCTAACACAGATGCCCTGAAGGCCATGGTGACTGAAAACAGCATAGACTCTGATTGGTAAGGTTTCAGCATTGCTGGCGTATACCAGTGCAACATAAACCTTCATAGAGCATCAGCTAATGGTGGTAGTGGGGAAAATGTTGTATTTTGTATACTATAAGTATATTTAATATTTTGTAGAGTTAATTTATGAGCTACTGAATGAGAGACCGGCTCATTTGCAAGGCGATAACACTCTTTGCCACAAGGTGGTAGTATGACCTTTTAAATCACACCAGCTTATCCAGAAGCAGTTTTTTGTTTCGTTGGTTTTGAGATGGATATGGATCTAGTTTGACTAAAGTTCTTATATTGATTTGCAAATTGAATTTGCATTTGCATTAAGACAAATGGCCGAATAAGATCTGCAATTTAAAAGCTTAGTCACGATTAACTACCGTAAATACTACAAATTATTCGCCTACCGAGAAAATAATATAAAAGTTATGAATGATGAAATTGAATTGCTGTAAAAATGAAATGAGCATGCAGATTAAAAAAAAAACAACATTATTTAAAGTTTATTGGGAAAGTAGTTTGCAGTAAACCATACTTTTATTCTGGTAAACATCCTTGAAAATTGTCCTAAATTGTTTTTCTTTACTAAATGCAGTTGGTAACACTGGACAGCTTGGAAAACGTTTTTTTTTTGCACAGTTGTCATCACTTGATTGCTTGCATCATGTGCTCAGGTGGAAATGGGAAATGGAATCGTCCCTGCATTTGCTTTGAGAAACTACTATTAGCAGACTCTCAAATTCTCACAGATTCTTTCCTCCGAGCCTTTAGCCTTGATGCTCTTTCAGATATTTTTTTCAATAGACCTGTGGGTTGTATGTGAGTAAGCCCACACGGCAAGGTCGTCTTTTCTTGACTTTTAATCACAAGCACAGCTTAAGAGTGAGTCTGCGTGTCCTTGAGGAGTGAATGCAGGTGTGTGCGGGGCGGGGGAGAGAAATCTCAGAAGGGGATAGAGAGGAAAACCATGTAATATAAGCTAGTTGGGAAAAGCATGTGAGGAATCTGAAGAAGATACAGTTCCTAGATATCTTTGGATGTAGCTGTAGGTTGCTTGGTAAAACATGAACAAAGTTGAGGTTCTTTACATTTAAAACGGTTCTTTAAACTTTAACTTTGTGAACAACTATTCATTGAACAAACCGAACCAAAAGGGGTTCTTTTACATCACTGCACAGAACCGTGGTTTTCCTACTGCATCATTCCAAGAACCCTGTTTGACTCAGTAGAGGGAGGATGGAAGATGTCATTGAGTCCAGTGTAGAGCAGTGAGAGAGAATATATACGATGGACAGAGAACGAGTGCATGTATGAGCAGAAGGGACAGATTAGCTGCTGGATGGGGAATTTCAGCGGCGACACTGGGCAGACCGCTCTCATTTCCTGACCGGCTGTTGGCTTCGAGCCAGAGGAGCACTTAGAGAGGTAGCAGGGAGGAGCTGGGGAGCCACAGCCAGATGGGGGTGGTGCTAAGGGATGGGGCTAGAGTCCACTGATGCGTCAGAGCGAGCGTGTTGCTAAGTGTATGGCTGGATCTGTCTGCATGTTTAATATGAAGAAAAGTGGGGACAGCTTTTCTGTGGCTTTAGTTTGCTCAACTGCTTGTAGAGACATGCAAGACATATTAAACCAATACAGACTGTACATTAGCATGTTTATAGAAAAAAAAACAACTAAGGTTAGGCAAATGGCACTTTTAATGATTATGAAGGAGAGAATTGCCAAATTAGTTACTTATTTATGATTACGTTTTGCAGGATTTAAAAAAAATTAATAGAAAAAGCAGTGAAAATATAAAATGTAGCTAAGGAAAATGTAAAAAATCAGGTTGCTGACAAACAGGCGCTTTATAGTTATCTGCAATTGAATTCTTTCACTCACTCACTCACTCACTCACTCACTCACTCACTCACCCCTAATGCAGAAGTTTACTCAACTCTGATCTTATTTTGCCTTGCAAGCAAGACCCATCACACACAAGCACAGCAGTGTCCTGTGGTGTAACAGAGCATGCTGTTTCCCTCAAATATTCAGTGGGGTGGCAGCACAGCGTCTTCACTTAACCATTAGTGATGGATGGAAGGAGAGGGAGGAAACTCCCCAAAAATAATGCCCTAACATGGGGGTTACAGGAATAATATGAATACACTACAGATGAGACTATTTTAAAGGAATAGTTATATGAAAAGTCAGCTTTATATTTTCTTTTGACTGTAATTCCTAAGCCAAAACAGGTTTGCTTACTTAGCTTTGCAGGACCTACAAGGCTAATGCAGTTAACATGTAATGGAACCCCATGTTCACAAGTGAGTATCTTGCATGCAAGAACGTCATCCACTTACCTAAACCCACACTGAGTTATGTAACTAAACAGATTTTCCATCTTTTCTCTTGTTTGTTTGATACATTTCTCTAGTGCTCCAGTGACTCCCACCTCACCCACCATTCCCCCGACTCCCGTGTCGCCTGGGGCTCCTCCTACAGCAGCTAAGCACACCTGCAACCACCTGCACACTATCGGAGGACTCGGGGGGCAGAAGAACATCTGCAACCGCTGCAACCAGAAGAAATGGCCACTGATGCGGCGTGGCTCCAACAGGAAAATGGAGCGCCGCAGCCACATTGGAGAGGTCACTGTGCTGTCAGTGGGCAGGTGTGTGAGGGGGGAAAAAATGAACAAGGGTGTGTAGGAAGGTGTTATCCCTGAGACTGGGTTTTGAATACTAAGTGAATTGCTTCTGATTTGTTCATTCAGATGAATGAGGGTGTGTGTCAGGGTCATGCTCAACTGATCGTGGAAATTAATTCCCTTTATTTGATTACCATTCCCAGTTGTTTTTGTGTGTGTGTCTGTGTAGAGGTAATGCATCTGCAAACAACCTCATGCAAATGATTGTGCCCATTCTAAGAGGTGTTTGTTGCCTTATATTGGCTGACATGTTGGCATTTTAGGGTGTGTGTGTGTGTGTGAGTGCACACCTAAGACTGATTGGGCAACCTTTTAAGATCATTTATGTTGTGTGTGTGTGTGTGTGTGCGTGTGCACATGTCTAGTCCAGGCTATCATTTATGCTTGTGTGTTCTGTGCTGGAGAGTGTGTGGTTTGAATGCTAATTGAGCACTTCCCATTTGTCCATTCAAATGAATGGAGGTTTATTTCAGTCACACAAACATAAGTGTATGTGAGTAGGTGGGTCCATGTGCACATTTTAATGAATTACCTGATTTAATTAGTATTTGTGAAGTGCTTGTATGCATATTTATATGCATACCTAGACCTCTGTAAGGATTGTGAAGAGCAGAGAATTCAAGAATCAGAATTTCACACATTTTCAAATTTTCTGCATAATTACATGGCTAATTTCATTAAGAGTGGTGTAACATTCTGCTGAAACTTTGAGTCACAACTGTTCACAGTAGTGCTGATGGGAACCAGACATCAGAATTGGCTAATTCCTTAAAATGTTTCTTGGAAACACACCACCTCTTGCTTGGGACATGATTGTTTTGAGATTAAAGTTTCAACTGAAATATTTTTTCGAAAATCAGATCTTGAAAAAAAGTTTTTTTTTCCCCTCACCTTTTCATTTCACCATTTTTACTCTTTGTAGGTTCACTGGTCAATTGTATATTAAATAAATGACTTGTATTTGGGTTGTAAACATCACATTTCCAGGAAATTATTATTTATTATTTATTAATATAAAATTATTTAATTATGCATACATTTGTTAGAAATTGGTGGAAAAATCTGATTTAAAGCTATAAGAGCTTTGGTAAAATTCTTGTGACACTCAAAACACAACTGTTATGTTAAATAAATATACATATGTGCACTTCACAAATATGAAGAAAAACAACTATGTATATGGTTCAGCCAGAAATCGAATCACCCTTTACTGAAAATGTCTTGGCTAAAAAAAAAAACAACAACACGTTAATCCAAACAAGTAATGTTGTTGTGTATGATGTGTTTTATTTATTTAACCTTTATTTAACCAGGAAGTGTCCTGAGATTAAATCTCTCTTTCAAGAGAGACCTGGCCACGAAGGCCCACCATTACAGGATGCAAGACATACAAAATCAACAGTAACATTCAGTAACACACTAGAAATTCACTAGAACTGCTTCTAGTTACTGAGTTTTTCACTGGAATAATAATTCCACTTGCTGATGTATTTTTAGAAACAGCAAAACTACTCAACTAATACTCAGCTAGCCTTACTGACCTCGTACCTCAAGCATAAAACTGAAGATGCAAACTGCATACACCAAGCTTGTCTTTGCTGAGGGGCTGCATTTGGGGTAAGAATAAAGTGGTGTAAATAACAGTGAACCGTACTTTTAAACATTGTGATGAATTTCAGGTTCCGTGTGACAAAGAGTGACCCCAGGCAACAACTCGTCAGACGGACTTTGCTGATTACTGAGCCCAACGGCAGTGTGGCCACATCTCCTGCTAAGACTGAGGCGGACCCACTGAGCACCAGCACACTCTCACAACCTCAGGTGAGATTGACCGGACACACATGCAGAGTGTGTTGTGTTAAAGAAACTGTTATGTTTGTAGAGGTTTTTTATGAAATGGCCAGTGATTGTACATAGTTTCCCATAACGTTCTGTGTGCACGGTGCCATCAGATCGGTCGCAGGACTGGAATCATTACACAATGAATATTGCATCGCTAGATTATTGCTCATTTGTTTCCAAGAAGTGCATCTGTGATCATTGGATTAGTAGTTAATTTATAATCCATTTACATCTACATACACTGATCAGTCAATATTGAGTGTGTCCCCCTCATGCTACTGAAACCACTCAGAAAGGTGTAAGAACACGCAGTGCACCACAGTCAGTCAGAGTCAGCATTCACTTTTTAAACTACTGTAGCTCCTCTGTGGGATCAGACCTTACAGACGAGCCTTCACTCTCCACATGAATCAGTGAGCCTTGGGTGTCCATGACACTGTCACCAGTTGTCCTCCTTTGCATCACTTTTGGTAGGTACATGGAACACGCCACAAGACCTGCCGTTTTGGAGATGCTCTGGCTTTCACACTCCATTTTTTAGCAATCACATTTTTCCTGCTTCCAGCACATCAACTTCAAGGACTGACTGTGTACTTGCTCCCAAATATCTACCACCATTATGACCCTCAATGTTTGTTTTTTCCTAACTTTACCTGAGTCGACACCACAAGACCAGAGTTAGACATTGTTACTCTGGTACACGTCAGCTCATCTGAGCCAAATACTTGTATGTCACTGATTAGATTTGAATTTAGTTCGTTTTATGTTGGAAAATAGTATGAGAAAAGAATTTTGCCCAAAGAAATGACACAAAAAATGTTCACCTGCCATTTATCTAAGCTGGGTAGTATATGAGTTTGGCCTGGTGGGGCATCCTGCTTAATTATAGGATAAAAAGTCATGTGAGGTGTGTGTGTGTGTGTGTGTGTGTGTGTGTGTGTGTGTGTGTGTGTGTGTGTGTGTGTGTGTGTGTGTGTG
>JBBPDA010000013.1:8100794-8113503 GCA_037974385.1 Arnoldichthys spilopterus | reverse complement strand
CCGGTAGCTCAGCTTGGCCAGACGGCCAGCTCTAGGAAGGGTTCTGGTCGTCCCAAACATCTTCCATTTAAGGATTACGGAGGCCACTGTGCTCTTGGGAACCTTAAGTGCAGCAGAAATGTGTTTGTAACCTTGGTATAATCATATAATCAGACACAGCTGGATTCAAATGAAGGTGATCTCAAAGATGATGAGAAGAAATGGAAGCACCTGAGTTAAATATGAGCGTCACAGCAAAGGGTCTGAAAACTTAGGATCATGTGATATTTCAGTTTTTCTCTTTTAATAAATCTGCAACAAATTAAAAAGTATTTTTTTTGTCTGTCAATATGTGGTGCTGTGTGTACATTAATGAGGGAAAAATTAATTACAATTATTTTAGCAAATGGCTGCAATATGACAGAGTGAAAAATTGAAGGGGGTCTGAATACTTTCCGTACCAACTGTATTTCCTAATTAATAAAAAGCAAAATAAAAAAAAAAGTCATAAGAACAATTTAAAATGGCCAAAATTCCCTTTAAGAACAAACAAAAAACTTTACACTGACTTCCACACTGTCAGTCTTGGTTTACAGTATTTTTGTCTTGTAAACTGCCAGCATTAAAATATGAGGCATTCTGTTATTAGTCTCAGCTGCCTTCTCACTCATTCTGCTTACAGCTAAAATGTCTCCATATTTTTAATAGCTTTACCTCTACCTTTTATTATACTCCATAGTTAAATTGTTACATTGTTACATAAATGTGTTACAGTATATTATGAGGTGAAATTATGTCAGGATCCTTAATAATACAGATACTACTGCTGCGTTCAGATCAGTTAAAGCAATGTTAAAAGTGATAGAAATGTTTGTCTGTTAGAACTTTTTGAGGCCTGTGTCATATTCATTAGAGATAATAATGAGAGTAAATTAGCTATTGAGTTTAGTGTTTTCTCTCACATGACCATTCCCATCTCTGTCTGCTCTTGATTAAAGAATTGTACCAGACTTAGAAAAGGACAAACACAAATATGTGCATTAGTTTTTAATTATGAAAGGCAGTAAATAGCACTGAAAAGGAGACACTGACTTTTTCAAAAAAAGGTATTTTTGGCTTAAATATAAGGACATAGCTCACACTCTCAGTGATCATGAAAGAGTTCACGTTCATACACAAGTTTATAAAACGAATTTATAGAAAACAGTATAGCTGATTATGTAGGGTCACGTTTACTTCAAGTCTTAAAATGTGACTCTCAATCAAAACACATGGCTGCCATAAGAAAAACCTACTGTTCTAACTTTGTGTGGGTGATTTTTAAGTCATTTAAAATACCAGATGTCCTTTACATTGTGCAAACATTTCATCACAAATGGATCCACAGAAATTGTGAAAAATCCTTTCAAATGGTTGAAAAGATAAGATTACCCCCTCTCCTGAAAAGTCACTCTGTCAGAGATATGAGGTTTTCTTACCATATGTATATGAAAACACACTGTGTACATCCAGTGATGTCGTAGACTTATCAGTCCTTCATTTGTTGATGCAGTGGTCAGAAATCCTTTCAGGCCTCAGTTAGATAACCTTAGGTTTGCATTTGTAGGTATTTCAGGTCAACTACTGTCATTGACCTAATTTAGTCAAATGCACAGTTAACAGTATAAATGACAGATGTCTGTAATTCTGCTTATACACTGAAGTTGAAATGTAGGTGCAGTCTCTCAGTCACATCAGGCAGTTGTGAAGGGATCAGTCCCTTGTTTTGAGAGGATATTGCTGGTGCTTTTTCCAGAGAAACATTCAAGACGTTAAGCTTGAACCTGCTCTTCCATTTTGAAGAGGGCAAGAGGGTGTTTTCAAAGACGTCAGTCATTTTCTTCCAGTTGTGGAAAAAGCTAGAGAAGTGAGACTTGCTGAGGTCACTCTAGGCTTTTTCTGACATTTCATGGCAAATGCCAACAAACAGATGCACACTCCAACTCATCCAGTGATATTTTACTAAAATCCACCCAGAAGTCTTTAGAACTCAAGATCTTGAAGCTATTAACTTCATCAGACCGTGGAGTGGGCAACATCTTTAAAAGCAATAAGATTGTCAACCAGTGCAAACGTTATAATCAGACTGTTTAAGACAACATACCTAAAAAGGTGCCGAAAAGGGTTCTTTGAAACAATACCATAGAAGAAAAAACACTTTTGGTTCCCTAAGAACCTTTAAAGAACTGTCAGTTAAAAGGAATCATATGTGAATCTTCAGTGGCACCAAAGCAAAGAGCCCTTTTTGACAGCTGTATTTTTAAGAGTGCACAACAAGACAGCATGCCAGCACAGACGTTTTAACATTGTTGGGTTTGTTATCTTAATCAGTGAATATGGCTCTCCTTCTCATGATGTACATAGTCAAAGGTATGAAAGTGCCCCGGCAGGACACAAGTGGTCACAGTTTGAAACGGAGAGGTGACAAATTCCTTTTCTCCCCCAAGGTTATATGACTTACTAGGTCTTTGTTAATCTATATGGTCACATGTTGCATTCACATGCTTAGCATTCTCCTCCATGCATGGTTAAGTGCATGAACAGAGGTTTGAAAAGGCTTCATATGCACAGGAGCAAGTCTGAGTGTCCCAGTCAGGTAGTACCATGGTGCAACAGTAGTAAGTTAGAAGAATATAACTAAACTTGGTAAAAGTGAAGTATTGTAGCGGTACAGATTATACATGTTATATATAAAAGTTCATAAAGTAACATTCCAGTGTAGGTCCTGAAAATACACTCCATTTTAGTAAGTTTGCAAAATATATCCATCCTACCATTCATACATTCCGTTCATAAATGATTGCCCAGTCTGTAGTCTATAGAGAAAGCACTTTTCTTTCTTGTAAACAAATAGCAGGACAGTTTGTCTTTTCAAGTTTAGAATTCAGTTCAAACGTGTTGTTCTGTTCAGTCATTAAAAAGGCCGTCAAAGGAACCTCCTGAATATTCATATAATGAAAAAATATAATTTGTGGCTACATTTGGTTTTCAGGTGAGCGCTTAATGAGCAAGGAGTAATTTATGTCTGCATCAGGCCTTATGACCATTGGTCAGTTCTTACTCGTACTCTTCTCCTGCAGTGGCCGCCTCCAAGGCAGCAAGAGCTTCAGCCACCATAGAGTCTGTGACACTTATACAATCCTCAGTTACTTTCTCCCTCGCAACCTCTCTCCTGGAATGTGACTGATCTTCCTCTATGCTGTCCTCCACCACAAGCTTGGTGTCCGCTGAGGAGAGGCTGGTACTGCTAGTGTGAATGTCCACTGAGATCACACTCTCTTCATCAGCTGTGTCCCCAAAATATTCTGAAGTTCCAGCCCTTTTCCAGCTCCGTTCGTCTTGTTCTTCATCCCCCTGTCCACACAAATATCCATCTGACCCATCGTTACCATCCGGCATCCCTCCATTTCCTAAACCAGAGTCTCTGAATCTCTCGGTTTGTTTACCAGGTTCAGTTCCCAGCATGGAGATGCTGTATATGGGTGGGGCATTGGGAACAACAGAAGAAGTTCTTATGGGGGCTCCTTCTCCTTCAGGCTGCATAATATAGAGGCTGGAGTCGCCCCCTGTTGCCTGAGGTAGGCTGGATCTGGCATGGTTATTAACATGGAGTTGGTTTATGTGGTTGTTGTCGATGTCAAGTTTGGTGGGGCTGGTGTTGCTGGTGAAGCCTAAGTTGTGGAAACCTTGTTTCTTGTGGTGGACCTCATCTGGTAGTCTGTGACTTTGGTATGGAGGTACTAAGGAGTTAATGGACCCGTCCTGTTTGTGTTCGTGGGCATCCACAGGGATTGTGGGGTCATATACGTAACTGCAAGAGAGACAAAGTGATGGTTAAACAACATAAAATACAACATAAAGCAAAACATAAAACTACAGACAGCTTTAAGACTTGTTGATAAAATGTTTTCAACCAAATACGAGTGATGTACCAGGTACAAATTCTTGCTTCGATGTTAATTTCTCTCAGTGATTCAACTGGATTATCATTATTAATCAAATGACCTTAGATTCCCCCATGGTTTCTTAACTTTTTGGACAATTCAGAAGTATTTTTGGAATGACTGAAGTCCCTGTGGTGGAATTTAGCTCTAAAAATAGTATAATTCACCTTTTGTTTGAATATTTACTTAAAATAGTCTGAATTTGTTTATGCCTTTATTACTGAATGTAACATTCTAAACGGAATATGACTAAATTGCATCCTTATATACATTACATACATACATTACATACATACATACATACATACATTTGATTAGGTACACCTACAGTGGTGCTTGTAAGTTTGTGAACCCATTAGAATTTTCTATAACTTTGCATTGCAAAAACATTGTAAGTTTGTGTTAACACATTGAATAAATTTAAGCTCATGGTTACCCTCTCCAGGAGTGCTTGACCAACAAAAATCACTCCAAGACCAAGATGTTACACCAGTCTGCAATGTCACTAAAGAACTTTCAATTGAAATGAGAAGCACAATGTTTGGAGAAAGCATTTCAATACAGCACAAAACATGACTCCTTTTGTGTATATGTTTCTCTGCAGTTATTGCTGCACAAAGGAATTAAACCAGATACCGACAGCAGAGGTTCACATTTTTGACACTCACAGATATGTAATATTCGATAATTTTTCTGAATATATTAATGGCCAATATAACATTTTTTATCTCATTTAATTAACTGGGTATTCTTGATCTAATTTAAGGCCTTGTGGGAAAAACTGATGGTTGTTTTAGGTCATATTTATGCAGAATTACTTTCAAGCACCACCTTGTATTCATTGTCCATTTTAATAGATCCACTTGCAGTGGGGCTTGAAAGTTTGCGAACCATTTTAAATGTTCTATATTTTTATATGAATGTGACCTAAAACATTATCTGATTTTCAAAAAACTGTTAAAAGTAGATGAAGAAAACCTAGTTAAACAAATTAAACAAAGATTATTTGTTCATGTACTAAACAAAAATCCAATGACGAGTCAAACTTAAGTGGATCATGTTCTCCGTATTGTGCAGCAATGACTGCAACTATACATTTGGAGTAAATATTAGTCTGTCCTACACATCGACTTGAAGGAATGGATTAACAGGTTGGGCGTGTAAGTGTTTACTCCAGCAAGTCTGCTGTGTATGATCCACTCTGTGCAGCATGTACACACACACTCTCCTGCCTCAGTCAGCTGTGCTTCTCACAGTCCCATGCTGCCGGTCTCATTAACTTCATGGGTATTTTTGGTACATTGTACAGAGAACCAACATAGAAGTAGCAGTGCAATAGCAATGCTATGCTTCTCACTCACAAACACATCTGCTCCTGTCGAGATCAGATCCCTCAACAGGGTTAGTATTGCTGAGATTTATAACCAGCTCATCATGGTGGGCAGTGTTGGCCTGGTGGTGGACCTTGTTCCTGTGAACACAAGGTTGCAGGTTCAAGTCCTGACCTGGGTATCACTGAGGTACCTTTGAGAAAAGTACTATCCTGCTACACTGCTTCCCCAGGCACTTCTCATAGCTGCCTTCTGCTCCACGTGTGCCCATGTGATGGGTTAAATGCAGAGGTCACATTTTGTTGTGGGGCAATTTGTGTGATTGTGTGTGTTCACATTGACAAAATAAGTGACTTTCCCTTTCATCACAATGATTCATCAGTCTACTCAGCTTTAGTCCATCCAACATTATGTAAAAATAAGAAAATATATATAATTTTGTGAAACGTTCATAATACGAGAGAGAGAGAGAGAGAAAGAGAGAGAGAGAGAAAGTGCCTGAGCAACCATTGTTACTGCAAACAAAAAGCTGGCTATTTGCCTGTGATTTGACTGTGCACTAAATTTGTATTAGGCAGGTTTGCATTACGTTGTTTCTGCTGCACAGTGCCCTGTTTGGTGACTTGATCTGCAGCTCTGTGAATACGTTTGTGTTTTTTTTCTTTTCTTTAGCTTTTCTCGAATTCTTCGTGACTGTTCACAATGACCTTTACATCTCAGAGGCCTCACAAGGTATTTTTATCCTCTAATAAGGAATATGCAACAGCCCACATGCCTGACAAGCACAGTAATCCACCTGTTAATAGGCAGTTCAGGGCGTGAGGCCTGAGAGATGAGGAAAACAGTGCAGGATCCCTGGTAGAGGGGTGCACATTTATGTGTGTGTTGCAGCAGGGGGCTGGTGTATTTATGGATGGTGGTAAGGGCTGTCAGACATTTCCTGCCGAGCTCCTTCTGCCCTTCACACCCTCCACTAAGCAAAAGCACACACGACCACCCAGGGATAAGAGAAAGAGTATACTCCCCTGAGCTAGACACAGCAGGCCTCAGCTGGAGGGTGAAGACACCTGACTTAGCCAATGTCAATCTTTTGATCTGTGCATAAGCACACGTGCCTGTTTGTATAGTTTTATAACTATGTTTCTGTCGTTACCATTACCTTTCGTCTCTTTTTTATTAGTATTATTAAAACAATGGTTTGATAACTTACACAGATGTATTTGGTGTACAAAGTCTGTGTCATAGGTTTATTTAATGGAGTAATGGAAGCGAATAGCCACCAGTGAACCACTGTTTAACAATTTCTTCCATCAACAATTTCCTCCAGGATCAGTAACGTTTTCTGGATCTGAATCCGTGTAAACTGTGTGGCTAAATCTACACACTTCCTTCAATCTATCGGTTATTACTGGTACAGTTTCAGCAAAAACTCAAATAACACAATTTTCTACTTTCTCTAGATGTCGTTGATTAGCTAAAACAAGTGTGTAGTTCATTTTTTCTTCTTAAGTTTGGCAACTAAACTGAAGCTACAATGATAATGTTGTTAAAGACACTAAAAGTCTCTCAAATGTTTCTTGTAAATTTACATTTATTCATTTGGGTGACACTATCCAAAGCAACTTCCAGGACAGAGGACAGTCAAGCATTCCCATTGCATAGGGTAGCATTGCATACTGCCCTAAACCTCTCCACACATTCAACTCATATCTGCAGGACTTATTATATTTGTACATTCAAACCATAATCCTTAATCTTAAATAGACTAACGTGTGTCTGTGTGTTTGTGTGTGTGTGTGACTCGGTAGGAGTGGCCATTAGGAGCCTGAATTTTATATGTACTTTTGTCCACCTTGTAAAGAAGTCGATAAATGATTACATAACTTAGTTTGAGTCATGTGCTGTTTTAGGCTGTTTTACATTAGTGGCTATATGCTTTAAGTGCTTATTAGCTACATTAGCCTCATATCTCCAATACACAATGCCCCTTTGTAGAAAGGAGTGCTGAGTTTTCTTATCAGGTGCAAAGAGAGGTAAATGTTGGCAAAGTGGAATTTTCCAGTTTACCCAGATGACTGACAAGTTGAAAAGCTGCACAAATGCAAGCACAATGTCCCTTGTATCAGCTGTGTTTGTCATGCTTAAAGGGGATTTGCACATTTTCCACTGTGCACACTAGTGCTGCTGTTCTGTCACTTGCAGACATTACTTGAGAATTATTTGAGAACACAATGCCAAAACCTAAACTTCTGTTTGGGTCAATGAAGTATATCTGATCTGTTGACTAACTGCTTGTAAAAAAAACATGTAAATAAGTTTATTTCTGCACTTAAATGCACTTTGAATATAAAAAGTAATGTAAGCAAATATTTAATACAAATTAAATTATATTACAATAACCCTTAATACATTACGTAAGAATATACAAATGTTAAGTACTGTATTGTAGTGTAATTGTATGAAAAAAAAAATTAAATAAATAATATTTTATTTCTTTTTATTCAGTCATAGCCACTCCCCACCTCTCTAGCTAGGTCTCTCAGTGTCACATGATGCTACCAAGCTGATAGGGTGAAGCTAGATATTGCCATGGAATTAAACTCACATTTGTCTGATAGAGCCAATGTTGGGGTCTACTGGACCACGCTGGACCCAAAAGTGTACAAAGCTGCTCAAAATTCCTTTGTTGATTTAAACAATTGCTAAGACACAAATTCTTTTTCACTTGGGTTGATTTTACAATAAAATACTTTTCTTTTAATTGAAGCGTACTTCAGTATTTTATGAACGACTCATATGCAAATATGCTTCCTTACACTATACTAGTGAATCGCTTAAAGGTCATCGCTTTACAATGTACAATAAGTAAACTATTTAAATTGGCATGACAATCAGTTGGACTTGTGTTTAAATATCCCTAAATGTGTAAATACATTTAAGAACACTTGTATTTTCCCAAAATATGCTGAATGTGAAATGACAACCAAATTTACTTTCAGTGTTATTCAGTATGTTAATGCATTTAATCAAAATGTATATTCTTATAGCACACTACAATACACACTCAAATATTTAATATGTATAACTTTAAAATTGTACTTATTGTTAATGTGTATGTATATGAACTACATTAAATAAAAATGCTTTTATTATTCTTTGTAAACTTCAACTATACTATTAATGTATTTAAGTGTAATTTGTTTACCATTGCCATTACAAAGGTTTTAAAATAGGAAAAAGGTGAGTTTCCCCTTTAAGAACCAGAAGGCAAACTTACTAATGGCACTCTCATTGTCAGCCTTATGTGACCTGTTATAGTGGAGGAAAATGAGTCATCATCACCATCAACCTTTCGTTCTCTTTGGTAACTGTGTGATTTTTTCTTTTCCAGTGAGAGAACTAAATGATTATGATTTCCACACAAATGTGAGCCCTGTACATTTAAGGCAGGGCTATAAAACTAAAGTGGACTGTGTTGTTGACATACAATATGCAGACATTATAGCAGCCACAAAGTGAATAGTGGTTCACCGTTTGGGAGCACAAAGATGCATTTAATGAGGTCTTGAATAAAGAAGGGGAATGAATAATGAAATGAGGTGGAATACAGTTTTGCTGTGGTTGTGCTGTGTGTCTGTGTGTGCATGTTTGCTCTCATGTTTGTGTGGTATTTGCATGAGTCAGTCCATTGAGCCAGCTCGAGCTAAGCCCAGAAATTTGACGCTCTGAGTAATTAGGTGGCAGTTTCTGCATGTACGTGTGTGTGTCCACTGCATTATGTATACTTTCCACTGTCTTTCATAAAACAATGAAAATAGACAAGACATAGCAGTGGAATGGCAGCAGGGTGACACACTGGGTGAGACATTAACCCTGGCCTGGCTAGGTTCATGAAAGGCACTGCACTAAAGAAAACCTCAGGTTGGATATGCCTGGCTGATGACTGTGCAGTAAAGTATCTGTGTAATTACCACACACAGACCTGACTGAAATGCCACAGATGTTCATGACAGAGTTAGCGACAGACATGATCAAAAATAATAACACGACCATGTCTATCAGGAGGTTGTGGAGTTACATTACAGTCAAGTCAGTTTAAACAAGTAAATAATTCCTGCAAGAAGATACAGGTACAGAAACATATAGATGAATTCATTCTGGACTTAGGTCAAACCTGCAAAATCTAAGTACACTGCAGATTCATGCTGGATAAAATCACAGATCGTGTCAATAACGTCTGAAGCTGCAGTAGATCCCCAGAAAAAAAATCAACAGTTTGGTCAATTCACGCATAAAGGCAGAAATATCCATCTTTTCAACACTCCTCCTTTCAAATGTGACAGGACAAGAAAACTCAACATACAAAGAGGGAAAAGGGGGGTTAGACAGATAATCTGATTTGACCTTTTAGTATGACTGTTTTGTTGAAATATTTGTAGGAAGAATCCTAAATTGATGCTAAGGAAAGACAATGGGAAACCTTGAAAAAAGACCAAAAAACATTTTTTTAAAAACTTTTTTAAATGTATTTTTTTATTTTCTTTCGAACAAAAAAAAACGCCTTAATAAAACTGCAAAGTGTACGGTTTTATTCATAAGCATTTCAAACACCCCTTTTCTCCTTCCACTGTCTCCTTGGCAGACTTTATGAATTTATGAAATCCAGCAGGACAGAAAAAGGTTTTGTCACTTGCTTGAAGTAAAATCAGTAATTCTGTTTGTTCGGACTTACCTTTTTATCATCCTACAGCATCTGCACCCCATCTGGACAGCTGGGCAGTGAAGCTGAGAAGAGACAGAGAAGGGTATCTTTGAACACCGGTGTCTTTTATACCATACATAAGATAAATAACTAGCCAAAAGGCTAATAAGTCATGGCAAGAGTTACTAAAGCCTTGCTATTATCTGTGCTATTAAAGGGCTCAGATCACTTCTTTCTTCTTTCTTGCTATGTTTTAATAAAAGAGCTTCATGTATATCGATATGACGCATCAAAGTACACTGTTTACTCCCGTCCACACATTGAAACGAAGTTGTAAACTCATTCAATTATGTTTTTGTGATGTCACAAAAACCATAGCTTTTACATACATTCTGTTTAGCCTACAACAGCCTAGCTCCACCCATTCTTACTAAAGTTATAAGGAGTGTTTCAGCCTAGACTGCTTTTTTGAATGAGGCACAATGCAGAGCAGCCAATCAGAACAGATTTCATTTATATACACAAACCCCATTTCTGGAAACGTTAGGATTGTTCATAAAATGCAATAAAACCAAGAAGACAGATCAATTTGTATGTATTTTGTAAATGTAAACAGATGTAGAATTAATTGCATATCATTCTTGAAGACACTGTAACAAAGCAGCCTGCTTAACTGTCTGGGACATTGTAAATGGTCTTTTTGGTACATAACACATCGCAGACAGATGCCAGAAAAAGATATATAGCCCTATAAATGGCTATGAGCACTATTTATGTTTGAACCAAGACAATAAGCACCTTTAAATCAGATCATGAGCTGCCTTCATAAGAGCATTGTAGCAGTCGTAAAATCCACATCTCCTCCAAGCCAGAAATCAAGAGCACAATCCCGTCCAATGCATCTAACCTTTCAATAACATTACTTTCAGGCTTGGAGAGAAAGCTGGGACCACAACATGCCCCGTATTGATTTGACATATGGTTCTGACATATCAGACTGTCAGGCAGCGGTCATGGCTGGAATCTCTTGAGGGGAGAGAGAGACAAACACATGTCTGTGACATTCCAGATAGCTCTCCACCGCGTCCAGCCCAATAAATGGTGCTATCAATACATGGTTATTGAGTGAGAATCTGTGAAGATGCGCTGACCTTTCCTCTACCTGCAGGCTTTGCCATTTCTTCTGCTCTTTATGGCCAAATGGCTGGTAAATAATTAATGGGGAAGTCTGGCAAAGTGTCTGTCTAATAGAACAGAATAGAATAGTACACTGCTCTTTTTCCTCCCTTCCTTCTTTTCCTTTCTTTTGGATGAACAGAGAGACACAGCAAGAAAGAAATAGAGAGCAGTCCGAAATTTGGAACATCCTAAACTAAATTCAAAATCACATTCAGGCCTCAAATATTTTTAGAATGCAAATAGGTAGAGTGCATCATTCTGAATCAATCAATTCTAATAAAATAGATAGAAAGATAGATAGACAGATAGATAGATAGACAGACAGATAGCCAGACAGATAGATAGATAGACAGATAGATAGACAGACAGACAGACAGACAGATAGATAGATTAAAAAAACAGTTAAAAGAATGTCTACCCCAACTGCAAAGTAATAATCTACACCATCAATCTAAACAGCAGTGTAAATGTTTAAACTGCATGTTGTGCTTGTTGAATTTGTGAGATTATTCATGCTATTCAAGTGCACATTGTTTCTTTAGGGGGCATGCAGTTTATGGTTCAGTGTTGTGGGGTTTCATCTCCATATCATACTGTCAAATACTTTTTACCATCATAACTCTTACTTCTAGTGGCGAACATGACGTAGATCATACCCCAGGTCAAGTCAAAATAAACCCTATACTCTACATTTCCCAACACCAGAGTGAAAATACTAGAAGCACCCTAATGCGGGGGCTAAGTGATGATTAGTCTCATGAGGTGTGTACTAGAGGACACCTCTGTGGCTGTGGCTATGGATTGGTCATCACAGAAGTTTACTGCAGCAGATGGGCACTTTGTCACCCGCTGACAGACATGCCGTGCATTACATAAGCCATTAAACTACACTGGCCATCCTGCGTATTGCATTCTATACAGTCCTGCGGTGCTTCAGAATGACTCTGTTAATAGCAACTAAACTGTTCAGGGTTCTGTCAAAACAAAAGGGGAACAAAAATGAGGTAAAGACTGTGAGTCAATGGTGAGAACAAAGTCGAGATGACGAGGGGCACAGAAAAATAAGGAACTTGCTAAATGGGCGCTCATATGGTGCAACAAGCAAATTGTTGCAAATCTTCTGCCTTTGAAATTTTACACCTGAAATGGCTGTGCTGCGCTATGACAGCAGACTGCTTATGAGAGGACAAAATAAAGGATGGCTGGTATTCACGGGTATGATTTCATGATATAGTGCTGCTGTCTTGGGGACACGAAAGTGAGCCTTATTAAAATATGAATGCAGATCCTTTTTACAGACACTTTTTTTCTCTTTATGCCAAAGGCAAATATTTTGGCCTCTACATCATAATGTCTACAGCTCACAATAGAGACAGACAGAGCAGGAGTGAGAAAAAAATGGTTAAACAACTTTAGAATATATTAAAAAAGGCTGCATTCCTTTATACAACAACTTTAAAGTGAAAGTGACTCTTTGTCATTGTGAACACACTGAAGCACCACAACGAAATGTGACCTCTGCATTTAACCCATCA
>JBBPDA010000013.1:8085642-8099731 GCA_037974385.1 Arnoldichthys spilopterus | reverse complement strand
AGCGCCCGGGGAGCAGTGTAGTGGGACAGTACTTTGCTCAAGGGTACCTCAGTAGTGCCCGGGCCGGGACTCGAACCTGTGACCTTCAGGTTCCAAAGGCAGTGTCCTAACCACTAGGCCTCCACTGCCCAATACTAATTTGTAAATACTATATAAGAATCTGAGGTGAGCAATACGTTTTTGTACTTTGAGCATTTTCGAATGTAACACTTTAACAGTCAGGAGTATTTAAGAGTAATGCACTTTTTAGTACATTAGCGTACTAATGTGTGTGTCGTGGCCACACATTATGTGAGTCTGAAGGTCGCAGGTTTGAGGCCCAGCCCGGGCACTACTGAGGTACCCTTGAGCAAGGTGCCATCCCACTACATTGCTCCCCAGGCGCTGTTGGTAGCTGCCCTCTGCTGCTTCACGTGTGATGGGTTAATGGCAGAGGTCACATTTTGTTGTGGTGCTTGAGTGTGTTCACAATGACAAAGATCCACTTTCACTTTACTTGTTCGCATTTGACTAACTTTTACTTATTCCTCTCTTGTTTCCATAGGTTGGCGACTCGCACTTTCGAGGTCTACCATTTTATTTAACACCGAGAGTGCATCAAAAATAGAACAGCTTCTAACATGCTTCTGTTTCCCTTCGGCATGGGTTTAGGCCACTTTATCCACCACTGGTTACAATCCTCTTTGGCCAAATGAATCTCTTTTATTAGACATTAATCATGATTTAATGGGAACTGTGGGAGCACAACTGTTCGCCTTTTAGAAAGGCTTCTGGAATCATCAGATTGCGTCATCTTCTTTACTTTTATAACCAGGGATTGAGACAGATAAGGAGATTACATATAAAAAGATCAAGGATTTCACACTATCTCCAGGGCTCCTGTGGAAATTGAAAAGCTCCATCTTGGAAAAAAGGCAAGAGGTGAGAGCGAGAGATTGCAAGAGATTGCCAGCTCAAAGTGCTGCAGATTGAAATTTGGAGCCTATAGCATTGGCAGTCATTCCTCCATTGGAATTAATGGGCGGAGGGAATTTCTCATCTCGGCACAAGGCATGGCCTCCAGCTCTGTGTTCTGGATGGCTTACTGAAAGAGACGAATGTTTCATGTTCCGCTGCAGAATGAAGGGGACTTCACCTTAAGTCTTATTCTCCTCCTGGGGGAATTTCAAGCTCTCACACGCATGTTCATGTGATACGGAGAAGCGTGATTGTCTTATTATCATGCGCTTGCATATTTAAGAAGACCTACAGCGTTTTTACAGATATTTTCTGCAAAACAGCAGTTTGTCTCATAAGTGTGCTGCACTGTGTGAATACCTAAGATAATACAGAGTCATTTACTTGATGACGCAGTTGTGCACCAAGTCTCCTATGGCCAAGTACACTAATGGCCAGTATAAACTAATGTTATAGGCAATTTGGTTTTGTTTCTTTTGTTTTTGTGTTTATTGGACAATTATAGGAAACCTGGGCTGTGGTGGTAATGAGCGCTGCTGAATATGGAAGACGTGTTTCAACCAGATGGGGCTGTCTCCAAAACACCTGTAAGAATCTTTTACTCATGGCAGTAATAATGCAAACGCATGTAAACAGCGGTCTATGCTCCATTTGGCAAAACTGCATAGTTCAGTGTTGATTCAGTGGGAGTTGTTTGAGTAAAGTCATGTGGAATACATGTGAAATGCTACAGAGCATTTCCTTAAGGCTGTGAATGAGTTATTCAAACATTTCCTTTTTACTAAGATTTTAAAATGTGTTGAACACCGTTTCTCTCGGCCTTCTACATTTACAACCTTTTCCCCTTATGCTTAATGTTACAGCT
Source organism: Arnoldichthys spilopterus (assembly GCA_037974385.1). NCBI lineage: Eukaryota > Metazoa > Chordata > Actinopteri > Characiformes > Lepidarchidae > Arnoldichthys > Arnoldichthys spilopterus. The sequence goes on along the minus strand of JBBPDA010000013.1, from coordinate 8,097,909 downwards.
GACTAAAGAGAGCACATTTATTAATCTGTTAACTGTTTCAGCATATAACATATGACATGTTCATGGGATGGTTATGTTGATGTTGTGTAGCAGTGTGCAAGTGTTCCCCATTTTAGTGAATACTCATTATAATGTTACACAGTAATGTCTAACTGCTATTTTAACCAAAACTGATCAGCTATTGCATTAAATCACCTGCCTATTATTGTGTAGGTTTCCCTTGTGCCCCTTCTCTGACCTGCCAAGGCTCAGATGCTAGATCAGACTGAGATTACATGTTTACCTCCCCATTGTAGGTCATTTTGGCAGTGGTCAGGGGTCTCTGGCTAGTGTGCAGCTACTCAGACCCCATACACAGCAAGCTGCGATGCACTGTGAGTTCTAACACCTTTCTGTCATAGCGATCAATAAGCCTAACTATTTCAGCAATCCGTGCTATAGTATACATTAGTGAGCCTTGGGTACCGATTCACTAGTTGTCCTTCCTTGGATCACTTTTCATAGGTCCTAGCTACTGCATCCTGGGAACACCCACAAGACCTGCAATTTCATTGATGCTCTAACTCAGTCTAGACATCACAATTTGGCCCTTGTCAAAGTCTACTACCTGCTTCCAATGCATCAACTTCAAGAAATGAATGTTCACTTTCTGCCTGATCTCACCCCTTGACAGGTGCTGCTGTAATGGGAAAATCAATGAGCCTCATTTACCAGTCGTCCTTAAGAAGAAATGTCACAAATCACAGATATTCTGACATTCAGCAACGTTTTCTTTTTTGGGTTTTAAGATTGGAACAGAATCTACATATATACCCAGAAACACACCCATATTTAAGTGCTGACATGTCTGTGCAAAATAACTTGTTTTTGCTTTTTCTTCAATTCTACATTTGTATAATGTCACAGGATTTACATTACAATAATATTTTTAAAATCAATAATATTTCATAATTATGTTCATTATTTTACAAAGCATTGTGGTCTTTTAAATAAATGAACACCATACGAACACTTCAATTCACACTAATTGTCACTTGAGAACTATGCCATCTTATAAACAGTGATTGATCATGGCATTCATAGACCAACAGTATGCCTATTTCTGCACTCTAGACCCCAATAGCATGTTTAGTGCAATTGTGCCCTGAGTAAAAAACAATACAAACTGAGCACAAGAACATGTTGAAGAAGAGAAATCTTATTTACAAAAATAATCAGGCCAAAAATGCCCAGATAAATTACAGGTATGAAACAGTTTTAGGATCAACATTATTTTGAGCATTAGACTGCAGATTTGTAAAATGTTAGATATATCTGCGTATGAAGAGACACTGGACAAAACATATTAGGTTGTCTTTCAAATAACAAACTAGCGTATGCACATAATGCCACACATCACATTTCCGTTCAGTCTAATAGAGGCCGCACATACAGACTTTCGTCACCTCAAAACATTTTTAAAAGTCAGCCTAAATCCTAAAGGAGATGTAAGTAAATATAAAAGAAGAATCTTTTTTTTTTTTTTAAAAAGTCAATACTATGACTGCTTTCTCTGTTTACATGTGTGAACTGACTCACAGATTCATCTCAAAAGCATGCAAACTGGATGGACACCTTCCTCTTTTCACATAGCTTTCTTTTCTGTTAGCTTTACTCTTCTTCCACCCACTCAGCCCCATCTCCCCCCAGTCTATTTGTCTCTTTTTCTCTTTACTTCACATGTACATGTGTATGTATGTAGGTGTGTATGTATGTATGTATGCATGTGTAGGTGTGTGTGCACCCCTTCTTATCCTGTGTTAGTCAGAGCTGACGATGGTGTGTAATGGCCATTTATTGACCCATTCTAGCTTTATATGGAATACTGGTGTGTAAGACGGGTGAGGTGAGCCCTGTGTTGCCCTGGACTCTGTTGCTAAGGCCTTGTTTCATGGCAACCAAGCCATACAGAAAAAGCCCTCTAGAGAGGGTGCACATCACTTAATTGGCTGCTAAACACACAAAACAAAAGACGTTCATCAGCGGCGCTTCCTGCATGCATCAGCTCTGTTAATACACAAAAGAGACTCCACTGTCCTTAACCATCAAACTCAAACGTAGTGTTGTGTAACCTGGTCTCCGTCAGTCAAAATACAATGAATATTGCACATTTTTATAGAATTATGCAATTTTTTTGTCTATATAAAAGAAAAAAATGTGTCTTACCACATTCAAGGCGTTTATATTAAATGAAAATGCTGCTCAGTAACACACACATTCATCTTTCAGTTTTGGCCGTGAAATTACCTTCATGCTTCTGAAAACCTCTGTATCAGAATAAATCTATAGACAGTTTTGATGTAACCAACATGAGGCGATTTTCTAAATTTCATATGCACAGGTTAGTTTCCTTTCCTTTCTCTTCCTAATTCAAAGGGGGTGAGGCAAACTGTGTTCTCCTGGACTCATGGCCACAGATGGTCTTTACTGATCCTAATAATCATTTTGGTATTTTTTAGAGTTACTCTGTACTGTCTGTCTGCTTTGCCTACTTACTTTACCGTGAGGTTGTAGCTGTGTCTCAAAATGAGACCAGACACAATTCATCCATGTGTGCGGTTAAAAATGATGGTCAGTTACGTCAGTCCAACTTCCTTGTTTGTTCTTTGCCTTAAGATGAGAGCACTGACGTCTACACTCTACCCAGCATGTTTGTTGACTGAGACTTCATTTCCATTTGTATTTGCATAGTGGTTGTAGCATCCATGCTAGCCCAGTTTAACAACATGCACTTAAGGAGATCTTATCAAGTGCAAGCTATTGTGTAAACAACGCGAACGTGAGAACGGCTATGTCAAAGGGGGACCTAAGCCCCGATGCCCAGTTTTGATTATCATTGCCAGGATATTCAAAGAGTGGGAGGTATGTACTAGATGTTATAGGCAGGTTTACGTCAGATGATGATGATGCCATAAGCTATGAGGTTGTTTTACACAGCTACTCCCAAAGGGGAGAAAATTAATTTGTAAGAAAATAACCGTAAAAATATCATATCCATAAAGCTACTGACTTAGTGCCCGCATCTCCAAGCTTGTTATGGAAGGGAGAAGTGGAGGGGAAAGAGCAACTGTTTGTACTGAAAAATGAACTGTTTGTTTGGTAATGAATGTATGCTGGTAGTTCAAGGAAAACCAATGTTCCTTGTTCTAAAAATGATGGGGAAAAGGGGGTTTTTATCAGCCTTTCAAAGGCTGGGAAAGACTCATCTGCATACATGGAAAATGTGAACACAGATATGGCAGTAATACCTGACCATAATACAAACGTCCTTCTCAACGAAGAGTACAAGGTCGTCTTGGCTCTGCTTTTTACCCTAGTGACCACACCTTAGTGTCTACAACACTGTAAACACCGTCCCCTACAGTAAACATGCAGGCAAACTGCATTTACCTGTCCAACCCCTCACATGAACAGCAAATACAAGCTAAATGTAGCCAACAGGCACACACACACACAGCTTTCCTCCATAATCTTTTAAAATCGTGGTTCAGCTTAGTCGCTGAAATGGTTTCTGAATAATAAAAGGCCTACAGTTATCATTAGGAAAATGCTGAAGGAGCCTGAGGCAGTGATATCTGAAATCGAGCAGTGAACTCTAAACTTGCCCCTCAGGCACCTCCATGGGCTAAACTACCTACAGGTCATACACATACCAAAATAGCGCACAGTCCGAAGCATCGATGTGACATAAAAATCAATATGCGTTTTGACTCCAATTAATTTTACTTCGTGAGCAGTGTTATGTGCTGAGAAGCTGCTTTTGTTTATGTCTAGATAACTATATATGACCTTTAATAATAAATGCTCAAATTAAAGTTAGTTTCCATCTGTGAGTTGTTGGAAATGTAGCAGACTGTGTAAAATGTCATTATATTTCACACTGACTGCAGATAGCAAAAAGCATGTAGCAGATTGTATTTCACACTGACTGCAGAGATAGATGGATGGATAGATAGATGGATGGAAGGATAGATGGATGGACAGATGGATGGACAGATGGATAGATTTGAAGACGGACAGACAGACAGATACTTTATTAATCATGATGGAAATTTAGGCACTAGTAGCCACAACATACAGATAACAATACATATACACAAAATACCAATAACTGTACAAATACTATACTATACAAACACAAATACACTGTACCAGTATCATTAAGTAGGTACTGGCTGTGAAACCCAGTCACAGTACAGTGAGAACATTATAATCCTACAGTTAAATACAGGTCATGCAGATTGTGCAGGCAATGATGCCAGTGCAATAGGAATTGTGCGAATAATATTAATTCAAACGTGACAAATGGTACATAATGATAAAGTGACAGAAACTAAGGTGTTTTTGCCTAAAGTGACATAAGAATGGGATCTAGTGACATGGCTCATGCAGACCTCAGCACTGAACCGATTCACATCGAACAGAATCGCGCCGATGCAAGTGTTAAGGTATGTTAAACGTATCGGATCGTCTGCTAAAAATAATCGATATAGGACGGAATCGTGATGAAACTTGTGATCTACACCCCACAGCCAACACTACGTGTTTAAATAGACAATAAAACGTAATCCTCGCCTAAAAGCTCACTACGCTACCGCGCGCCCACTTTTAGCCAGCTGTGAGCTCCGGCTCACCTGACACCGCTCGGGCTGAATCAGCCTACAGCAGCCCAGACCCTCCCCACCACCAGCGGCACCTCCGGGAAAGTTTAGCTTCAGAATAACAACTGGCAAGAACATGAAACAGCGCCCCAAAACGAGGTAAACGCCAACGAGGTGAGCCCAAACTTGATCCCCGACACTTCAACTTCAGTTCACTACTCAAAACAAAAACAAAGCTCGGCGCTGCCACAGCGAGAGAGGTGCGTAAAGGCAACAGGTAACACTGTTTCTGTATTCACAGTTACGTGTCTAATCTCGTTATTTCTTCATATTTTCAGCGGGAGAACGACTGCCCGGTCGTTGAAGTTACCTGTTAGCGTGATGAAGGTGTGGCAGGCGTGTGCCGGAGGTGCTGTATTTTTACCAGTAACTCCGAGTGTTCATGTCCCCCCTCTCCTGCTGACGGTTCTACTCTCCAGAGGTAAACAAAACCAAAGACACGAGAAGAAGTCCACACAACTTCTTTTGGGAGTGTGGAGCATCGCAGTAACTTTCTTCCCCTTTTACAAACGGCCCACTTTGCGGCTCCGATATCGCTTGCTGTGTTTTTTGCTTGCTTCTCTCCCTTGGAGGGGGGAAGGTCCCAAGCGACTGCGGACTCCCATGTCTCCGTGACACGACTATTTGAATTTCAGATATGAGTGCTATCGCAACGACAGGGCCCTAAGAGGCCGCAGTTTCTTTTCCCGCCCGTATTCCGTTCAGTCCCGCCTCTTGTCCGGCTGCTCCAGTGACTGACGTCGGGCGGCCCTAGAGTGTGGGCTAATAGCCAATCCTGGAGCAGAGGAAAGGATTCTAGGAGCCAATGGTCGCGCGGGTGGAGCGATTATGGTAGCCAAGCCTAGAAAAAGTAGAATCTACTAGTACAATTGGGCGGAGCTTGTCGGAAAACGGGCGAGGGAAAGTTTTTCGCCCTTGAGCTAAAGGCTTCACACGGCACGTCAGCGACGGCTAAGATCACACAGGTTCAGAAAGAGACTTTGCAGACTTACCAACCAGAGAACCTGGAGTAATTTTCACTACTTGTCTTTTAAAATATACACCAATCAGCCACAATCTTAAAACCACTGAGACAGGTGAAGTTGATAGTTAATAACACTGATTTCCTTATTATTACCATATATATCTACAGCAACTTATACTGAGAACCATGAGAACTCATAGAGCCCTTTAAATATGTAAATTGTTGTTTAACTGGTTAAATGGTTCTTCTCTAGGCAGGCCTGAATTAAGAGCAATCAGGAACTTGGGCCTATGGCACTCCCCCATATTATCCCTCCATATATACCATACCGTTAGGTATATATATTAAAGTGACACAGACGTGGTTGCATGTTTTACTTCCTTACCCCTTTCACATGCACTTTTACACTTGAAAACGGCTGTGTGAGCACAGTCTGGAGTAGAACTTCCTGAGGCTGCACTGTGCTTGCATGAGACCAAATACAATTCCAGCAAAATCATTGTGAATTGTCATTACACGTGTGAACAGAGGCTGTTACAGTCCAGGCAATGTTAAGTAATTTAGTAGCATTTGGTAAATGTATTTTTTAATGGTTGTAGTGGCATACCACTGAATATGAGGCCTTATCCTGTTTGGTACATGCATGAATCTCAGTAAAATACTGATTAAGGGTAAATGGATGAATGTATGAATGAGTAAATAAATGAATGTGAAAACCCTGAACGTCCTTGGTTAAGGTACGCCATTAGTATATTGTTTTCTATATAAAAAAGACTTCTGATCTGAATCTGTCACTGTCTCTCAGATAAGAGTGAATATTTTAGTCTACCATGCATTCACTATAACATTAGCACATTAAACACAACGTCAGTATATAGTAAACACTTTAAGGTAAATGTTAGCCCTCTGACCTATGTTGGGTTACTCTCCATTCGCTGAGAATCTGCATCAGTGTTAGTGAGAAGCTGTCTGCTGTTGCCTCTGATGTTTAATCTGTTTATCCGTTTTTGTCTGTTATTTATAGTTAGACACTTAACTTCTCATTTGTCAGCCAATACTACCAGCCAACCAATGGGCCTCAGCCCCAGCCAACCAATGGGCCTCTTCTAAAACAGGCTTCAACTCCACCCAGCCTTAACAAAAATCTGACCCTATTGCTGCAATGGATCTTTAGAGAAACTTTTAAAAATTGTTCTATTTAGCATCAGTTCCACTTTGCAAACCAAATAATCTTTATATAGAACCTTTTTTCCTAAGAGTGTAGGATGCACCTCTTTCTAGTAATTTAGTTCCGTATAGGTTACTGTTAGGTCTGTGCTGGTTTTTCCCTAATGCAGAATTTGACTACATTACTCATTACAGTCATATAGCAGGGCAACAGACATCATGTCATACAGTTTTGCACTTCTGGTAGGAAAGAGATTTGCATTGAAGGTGTCCTAAAACACAAGGTGTGGTGTTTAGCTCCACTGGACATCAAACAATGCACCCTTTAGAGCTCCTCGTCACATTTACATGCAAGTTAATATAGATATTGAAATTGTGAAGTCATCATATTCTTCCATCCAAATGTATTATATTTTGCTCACAAAATCATTCTAACTTCACCTACCCTTTCTTCCTTCCTGCCTAAGGAAACACATACATTCTGAAAGTGTCTTTGACATGTTTTTCCAGTGCTTTGACCTTCAGTACTCTCCACCAGCGACAGATTAATACATATGCTCCCCTAGGGGGAGAGAATATTCAATTATTCTGAGTAGTCAGTTCAATTATTCTGAGTATTCAGTCCTCTGCACAACTGCATATAGCACAGCAGCTAATGCTGCACTAGCTCATGGAAATCACAATATAAGCAGCCATGATAAGTGGAGGGAGTTTCTGGAAAATTAAAAGAATATTTAGAAAAAGTGTTGCTAAGAATGAAATGATAACTTAGTGCTGTAAGACGAGAAAAGTTCAAGAGTAAAAATGAAGAGTGCAGAGTTACAGACAGCCAATGAAAAAGTCAGTGAACAGTTCTGTTATGAAATACAATACTCAGTGCAGACCTAGCAAAATGAATAAATTTACTGTAAAATTAAATGTATACTGTGATTAAAGCACAGCTTTTAAAGTGATCACCAACCTTGGTTCCTTAACCTTCCTGAAGACTTTAGTTCCAATCTGTGTTTACTGTGTGCACTCTAAATTGCCTGTAGGTGTGAGTGTGTGGTGTGGTTGAATAACATAAAAATCTAACAATTTAATTGCCAATATCCTGCGACAGGTTAGCACTCACAGCTTCACAGCAAGAAGGTCCTGGGGTCAATACCTGGGTTGACCACGGGTGCCTTTCTGTGTGGAGTTTGCAAGTTCTCCCTGTGTTCATGTGGTTTTCCTCCAGGTGCCACTGTCCAAAAGCTCGCAATAGGTTGATTGGATACTCTAAATTGCCTGTGGGTGTGTGTGTGTGTGTGGTTGTCTGTCTGTGTGTTGCACTGTTATGGGTTGGCCTCCTGTCCTGGGTGAACCCTGCCTTTGGCCCGTAGTCAGCTGGGAGGGACATGGAAGGAGCGGTTTAGAAAATGGATGGATGGATTGATATCATGTGACATAAATATTCAAACTTCACAAAATTTGACCTACTGAATCATTATCATAGGGAAGCTATAACTGAGACATTTCAATGTCTCAAAAGCTGCTTAAGCCTAACATTTTAAGCTTAAAATATTACCGCAATGCAGTAAGTCTAATTAAAGCAATAATCCACAAGAGGCTGTAGATTACAGTAATTTCATTATTTTGTTATATCTGCCTTGAGTTCTAAAGGCACCTCATTTTACGTCACATTCCCTATGGAATAAAAATCTAAAGGTTTGTTTTAGTGGTGTTGCTTATTCATAATGTTTAACCTTTTCCTTTTAGTCAGTGAACGTTGAACTGTTCAAATATGTTGGTCATTGTTTGGGGTGTGTGTGTGTGTGTTTGAAATTATATCTTTCTCAGCCTGTCATTTCAGTTGCCCTAATGTTTGTGTTGCCCTTAAGCTAGTGCTATCTATTTCAAACGTTATAAATATCATCTTTGTAAAGGTCTACAAACAGGTCTACAAACTAAGTCACATCAGTTCAAAGCTCAATTAATAATATGCTGAGCATGAATTTAGTGTGGTTCTGTATGTGAATGATTTGAGTCATTCACTCATGTCTTCTATCATTATGAATAGTGTGCTGTGGCCTGAACAGGTGAAAATGGAAGATTTTATTAGTGTGGCTACAGTATCAGTGTGGGCTAGAAAATGTGCCCTCAAATCAGTAAACATTGATATCTGAAATACTAAAAGAAGTTTCTTGAGTCATTTTTCTGCTGATCTGATAGGACAACAGTAGTTGAAATTGAATTGTTGAAAAGTTGAAATTATGTTTTTGTCTTTTTTTTCCATTTGATGGTCTAAGATGATGACCAGACACGTGGCGCAAACCCAAAAAGGACACTTTAATTTGTAGTTGCCAGTTGGTAGGTGTGTGTTTGTGTGTGTGTGTGTGTGTGTGTGTGTGTGTGAAATCACATTTTGGTTAACAGTTTAGCTAAGAGACCAAACCTCTATGGATACATCTGTTTTTTATATCTCTATGATTAACCAAAGCTGCTGTACTGAGAGAAATCCTGCCAGCATTAAAGCAGATCAAGTAAAAGTTAAACTGGACACTACTAATATGCCAGTGTAAAAAGAACACAGTGGTAGAGCAAATATTGGTGAAAGGATGGTGCTATGCTTAAACCCAAAAATAACTGCTCTTCCTTGAACTCCGTCATAAAAAAGGCTGGCTAGGTAAACACTGCACTTAAGTGTGCCCCACCTACACTAGTCTTCAAATGCACAGTCAGATGCTTCCATTGTCCATGGTAGTCCCAGGTCTTTGTGTTTTTAAAAAGTTTATAATCAGCCTGTAGATTCATAGTATAGTTACTGGGTCCCATTGTTCAGTTTCTGTGTGCTGTGGTCTATCTACTAGAGACGCACTGTATAACAGCCTATACCTTACCAGACATGAAATTAAGATTAAATAAGATTAAGATACCTTGGAAGATAAATGTAATCAGATTAGTAATATTTTTGCTTTTGTTTTTTAAGGATCACATTTTTGTTTTGGCATCTTTAGTAAATCATTTTATGAAATCTGATATACTGTGTGTGCCCAAAAACATGCAACTGTATAACTATGGGTTATAAGTAAAATGTGTATTTGTAAGACAGTTTGGTGAGGGTAGGTTGCAGGCATTTGTAGCTTGCTTGCCACAAATGGAACATGATTTAAACCAATGAGCTAAATTTGCATCAAACAATTCAAATAGATCACATATACTACATAATTAGACTGACCAATTAAAAACTGTTCAGTAACATTCATCTACTACTTAACTTACTACTGGCCTTAGTTTCTTGAGTTAATCAAACATTAAAATTTTACTTACACTGTTAACATAAAATCTTAAGGTCAACTCCAAATTTTAGGACAACCTTACTTTTTTAAGCTAAAACTCTGAATCCTTTCTTTACAGGGTTCATTCCATCTTTTAAGTGGTCTTTCAGTAATTTGTAATCAGTACTAGATTACATTTTCTACTAAATAAAGCTACCCAATGATAAGTCCATTTTTCTAGTCTAATTTGGTTAAAAAAAGAACCTTCCATTAATCACTATATGGTTAAAACTATTGAAGTCCATAGACAAACATATTCAAAAGTCCCAAAAACTGAATGTGACATTCCCATGTGGGACATTTTAATCAGTACATGCTTTACATACCTGAGAATATGTTTGTCTTTCTACTTGACATCCTCTTATGACAGGCTGTCTGTTTTAGTCTTTGTGACACTGTGGCAATGGCCTTGTTTTAAAAGCTTAATGACAAAAATGTCTTTTGTCTCATACTGTCCAAGAATTTCTGTAATCTGTGACCAGGCTTTTCATCTGACAAATAACTAAGGTGGTTCAGTGACTCTTATCTGTGGTAAAGGCTGAAATGAATATGCACAATGATACATGGGTGTTGTTGTTTGAATCAGAGATCAAAGCTAAAGACTGTTGTATGTAAACTGTAATTAGAGTTCAAAGGTTGGTGAACTCTGAGGAAGAAAAATATGTAAATAGAGATATTAAACGACACATCAAATCACAAGGAGAAAGTGAGTACGCCCTTAAATTTCAAATTAGTATTAGGAAAATGTTTGGACTCGATGTTTGGACTTGATTCTCCAGACACTGGAGTTTGTATTAAAATGGTTTTCAGGAGAAGAACCTTATACCAACTGTGAAGCATGGTAGTGGAAATGTTATGGTTTGCTGCCTCAGGGACTGGACAGCTTGCAGGCGACAGCTTGGTTAAAATTGAGACTGGTGGACAATTATACAAAATGCTTACAAGTTATTTCTGCTAAAGGAAGTACTAGCTTCCGAGGCCAGGGGTGTGCTATTTGCCCTTGTGGTTGTGTTCAAGTATATCACGTTTATCTGTAAGCACTGTATTAAAGAGAGTGAAATGTTTGCTTTTTTAGATAGGTTAAAAAAATTAACCGTGGAGTGGACTTATTTTTTTCACATGACTTCATGAGTGAGGTGAAAACTTTGCAGAAAAAAAGAATTACATATTGTTAGGTGTGTTTGGTTTTCTGTTGAGGGGGTTTTCTAGGAGCAGAGATGATACTTATCGGCTGTTATCATAGTAGGAGGTGGGTCTGGTGGGTCTGGCTGGGTCTTCAGTTGCTATGGAGACTACAAACTGTTAGCAAAGTGCATTATGCCAAGCTTGTGTACTTTGGTGTGTGTGTGTGTGTGTGTGTGTGTGTGTGTGTGGAGGGGTAAGTGATGCTGTTTTAAAGGAACTGTTCAGCAAACGTTCAAATTTGCGCAGTTTTTTCCCCTCTCATCCTGAACGAGACACGTCGCTAGCTCCTCTAGCTTAGCACGTGCATTTAGCCTGCAGCTAGCATGTTGCTAGCACCGTGCAAACTGCACGCCTAGACCGCATCGCCCTATAAAAAACCGCAAGGGACGGTTAAAGCAGCAAATGAGTAAATATAAATAAATAAGTAAATTAAAATAAAACAACATTTTCCATGTGCAAAAGTTCAGCCAGGATAATGTTAGCCGTTAGCCGCTCGGTTGGCTCGATTATCGACAGGGGCTTTTTTGTCTCCGCTTAGTCAATGTGGCATAAATGATTAGTGCTGACAATAAGCTCCGCCCACACGTCTTCATCAGGTGTGTGCTTTCATGCTACGTAGCCTTTAGCCGCTAACGGCTGCCCGATCCGTTTCGCCCATGTAACGTCGTAGCCCATTAGCGGTTAGCCGCTCTGCTAGCTCAAAAATTAGGAGTGTTTACACGATGATCTATGAGCTCCGTCCATCTCGGCCTAGACACAGCTGCTCGTGTTGATGTCGGCCATCTTGGTCTGAAATGTTTTGGAGTGAGCTGACTGGTTCTCGTGTCGTTCTCATTGGCATCCATCCATCCATCCATGCGTCCATTTTCTAAACAGCTTCTTCTGTTTCCGGGTCGCGGGGGAAGCTGGAGCCAATCCCAGCTGACTGCGGGCCTAAGGCGGGGTTCACCCA
>JBBPDA010000013.1:8049316-8085542 GCA_037974385.1 Arnoldichthys spilopterus | reverse complement strand
GTGTGTGTGTGTGTGTGTGTGTGTGTGTGTGTGTGTGTGTGTGTGTGTGTGTGTGTGTGTGTGTGTGTGTTTGTTTAACTGGGGGAATCCAGGTGCTCAGTGCAAGATATGATATTGACATATTATGGCACCTGCCCACTGTTTGGAAAATATTTAAACGCTTGTCGACTGCTCACTGCACTGGGGAATAAAGCAATTATATTGCTATCAAATCATGTTCTACTATAATTTCTGTTGTGCTTAGCTGGGAATCTAAATCTAAACTGATGAAACATGATTGACAAATACTACATATTTTGAAATAAAGGTAGGTTGGTAAGTATGTCTATTAGTGATGTTAGTGTTTAATGTATCAACATGTGTTCTGCCATAATCTACATGGATAATGACCAGGACTAAGCACCTGCATTAGAGGCAAAAAGAGAACCATTTTATTACATTAAAATGTTTCATACAAACAATGCATACACACTAGTTCATATTGCTTCAGACATAAGTTTTTCTTTTTTTAAACAACTTTGTAACAAAATGTAAGTACAACATTTATGAAAATATATAAATCTCTAAACAGGGATTTCAGTCCTGACTATACAAAGAATACAATAAACACATTCAGTACCAGTATGCCAACTATGTTTTGCAAACATGTATATAATTAAAAGTCATTCAAGTCACATAAACGTACAATATGCCATGTTCTGTTCTCATAGTGACACATTCAGATATACTCTAACTCTAGCATTCCAATACAACATGGACTTCTTCTTAAACATCTTAGCAAAGATAATACATTTCTTCTATTATAGTTAACATAAGTCACACTGGGAGGTACAATAAAGCCATAAAATTTAAGTCACAAATTATAACAAAAAGGAAAGGAAAAAATAACACAAGAAAGGAATAACTTTGGCAAAGTACAAAGTACAGTATAATCTTTCTGAGTTTTGAAAATTTGCACTTTAAGAGGTGAAGTGTGGCAAACCTGAATAATGCTACAGGTTGTTCATTATAAATGGGCCTTTTTCTCAACAATTCCAGAGGTAAACATACAATTTGTCGGAATAGCCCTTAGAGTTATGGAGAGATTGAATGGGGCATGGCTAATAATTTTGTTGAGCATGCCAGAAAATACCCATAACTGAAGGCAAAATGCAAATCTTCCCAGGCCACACTAAATGATCAGTTGGTAGATGAGTATTTGCCTCACTTTCTACAATTGATAGAAGTAAACTGTGGTAAACAATTGGTCAAAAATAAAGTGCAATCCCTAAAACTGGCTTGTGGCAACCTTGTTCTCAATAACATGTACATCTATTTTTCTAAGTCATCTATTACATGAAAATACAAAGTATTCTTTTTCAACTATCACACATTCACACTTTACCTCACTAGGGACATGAAAAACAGCAACAAACATAACTTGGCATAACTTATGACACCACTTTTTAAGGCGTAGATACTTCTGGCGAGATGCTACACACAATGCTCAAATGTTAAATACTCAGTAATGGTTTTATCTGACTACCAATATGCAACAATTTCAGCTTGAGAAAATTTCCATTCCATCCTTAATTTTAATCTAATACAATAAATGCAATATCATAACACTATAGACAGCCTTTATACTATTGTTTTGTGAAAGTTTCTGCTGTGATGGTCTGTAATTTTAAATGAATCAAATCTGTTATTTGTTCCATTTGTCATAGTACATTTTATTGTATTGATGAATATCAGTATCAAGATAGTTTTGTTTTACAAATTCCCTGCATCTTTTTAAACATTAGTATTCATAAGAAAAATGTCTTAAAATCCAGGCACTCTCTTTGATTGCATTAAGCACAACATAACATTGTTAAGAAGTTGCACAAATTGCAGCAGCCAAAACAGATATGTACACATGTACAAAAGTGTCTTTTCTCATGTAGTTCCAGAAGACAGTAAGAAAAGGTGATGATTCAACATTTAAAAAAGAAAAAATGGCACCAGTGTTTTATGGCTACAAATATGTAACATTTGTCTGTATAAAGTAATTTTATGGCTTGATTTGAATGAAACAATGTGTATTGTATTTTTCATCGCTCTAGTCAGTGTATATATATGTGTGTATGTATATATATATATATATATATACATACACTGACTAGAGCGATGAAGAAGTCTAAGTAAGTCTATGTAACATTGATATTGTCGTGTTGATAAAAAAGAAATTACACGTAATATGCTGTGCCATGTCAATCGACAAGGGACGATAGAATGAAAGTGGCTTAACTGAGTGCAGCTTTTTAGTAATTGGCCAGTAACAACTGTGTGGAACCCAGAGGACTGATCTGTGCAACTGAACAAGTCACAAGGTTGCTGTAAACAAGAATCAACTGCATACAAATCTGGCCCCATTTACAAAAACTCCTACCTTCCATAAAGAGGGCACTTTCACTGCAGTACTTCATTCTTTTTTGTGGGTGTTGTTGTCTCTGGCTCCCCACTGTCTGAGACATTGATGGGGCTATCTCTAGAGAAGACTTCAGTGGACTCCCTCCAAACGCAATCGGCAATGGTCTTGAAGGCATTGGTGCTACACTTGGGTCGCACTTTCTGTGAGGCATTGTTAACGATCTGGCGACTGTTGGAGGTGGCAATCTTGATTTTGAGTGCTGCATCCACACGGTCTACAACTGTATATGTGCCAATGCTACCATCCTCAAAGCCAACAATTATGTTGAGTGCTCTTTGTGACAGGCACAAGTAGGTTGGTGTCTTGTAAAGAGAACAGGTACCAATGCTCTTCCCATCAGCAAGTCGCATGACGATCAAACTTGACACAACACCTGCATCATCATCTTCATCACAATTTCGGAAACATATGTACACCAAGTACCGTCCATCTCGTGACAACTTTTGCCTCCATATAATGCCAGCAGCATGGACTAGGCGGAGTTTGCCACTGTGCAAATCTAGGACATTAATGTTCTCATCTCCTTTAGACACAATTCCAAGCTTCCCATTGGGTGAGATCTGGAAGTCTTCCAGGTTTTTCAAGAAGTTGCTTGGCAGCTGCACCCTTCTACAGACGGACTCATCAGCTACACTCCATATGAAAACGGTTTCAGTTGATGTGATAAAGACTACAAAGTCTGGACTGTCTGGAATTAGCTTGAAATTTATGATTGTGATGCCATCATCACAGATAAACTTCTTGGATACACTGCCTGACCACAAGCTAACAGCCAACAGCTTGTTTTTAGTTGTGCCAACTAGGAAAGTGTTTGCTGTGGTGATGAGAGCATGCTGGAGTGTTACCAGGATATTGCACACTTTGTGTCCAGTAGCAAGTCTCCAGACACGAGAAGCATTTTGCTCGCAGAGGGAGACCACAAACTGGTCATTATGTGTAATGAGAAGTTGGGATATCTTTTGGCCATTGATCCGGAAGATATTCTCACCTGTGGTTGTGTGCCAGATGTATTGGCTACACTTGTCATCTGATGTCACCATGAGATCACCAGACATGGTAAGAACACAGTTCTCCACAAGCCCTTCATGCTTAAACACCATCTCAATGAAACCTGTACTGAAGTTCCACTTATGAATAGCTTCAGAACCATCCATTGTGTACACAAAGTCCTCTCTGCCAGATAGCTGAATGCTTTGGATCCTTTTTCCTGTTTTGTCAATGTTTGACATTGCTGTTATGATGTCAATGTCCCAAACAGAGAGAACCCCACTGCTAGCTACAGACAAGAGCAAGTTATGGTGTGCTGACTTGATCAACTTGACAATGGCTCCTGATATCTCTATTAAGCTAGCCATACACTGTCCACTGTCTCTTCTCCACACAAATATAGATGAGGTATTTTCCATTGATGCCACAATACTTTGGCCATTTTTTGAGAGCACAGCAGCCACAAATCTTTCAGTACGCTTAGCCTTGAACTTCTCTACCATCTTCCAAAGTTTGGTATCAAGCACCTCAATGCTCCTGGCTTTGCAAATGAGGATGGATCTTTGATCCTCAGATAGTTCTATACCTACGACCTCACTCTCATCCCCTCGACAATCATAGTCCTCCATAAGCCTGGGATTTGTGATATCTTTGGTATTCCAAACAGAAAGACTACCTTCATTGTCAATCATCACCATTTGATGGATTGTGTCTAGAACGAGAATGGACTTCACAAATCCACCAGAAAACTCAGAGGTCATTGTTGCAAGCTTATCTCCACTTCCAAGGTGAAATATGGTAGTGGTGTTCAGGTATTGCCCACAGAAAGCATACATTCCATCTGGGGAACATTCAACACAGGTTACCTCATACCAGCAGTGGAACTGATACAGTGGCCAGCCATACAGTAAGTCAATCACACTGACATCCTTGCTGGCCTCCAACCAAGCTAAAGCATGGTGGCTGGACAAGGTAAATCCATTGATGAATGCTACCCCTCCTGTGATGCCACAGTGCTTTGAGCCTTTGACATCCACCTCTGACAACAAACAAGATTTATGGTTGTCGTAAATAAGAAGTGTATTTTTTGTGGTGGCAACCACAAGGTACTTCTCATCTGTGGTGAGTCTGACACCAAGAACAACTGACCTTGCTGTGTCTATTTGCCTCAGCAACTGCCTGCTCTCAACATCCCATGTACTTACCGAGCCATCCTCAAGAGCTACAATTACAATGTTGGGGGCCAATGTGGGTAAAATCTCCACAATTTGCATGTAGCTAGAGCACAGTGGGAGTCTCTCAGGACTGTAAGTGACATCCATGGATGAGTGGAGTGGCACTATGGAGCAGTATTTTGGTCCATCCTTGTCGCACTCTAGTAAGAGGTGTCTGAGTTTGGGAAGGGATGTAACCACAGGAAGAAGCCTTTGCTGAAGCTCAGCAGACAGTGATGCAGGATTCTTGGTCACCTTGACCTTTATACTACGTAGTGTGCTAGCAAGAAACTTGAGCTCCTTTTCTTGTGTGTGGCCATAAGCCATGTCAATGTCCGTCAAGGCCTTGTCAAATTGCCCAATTTTTATCATGGTATAGAGCCAACTGAAGTTCATTATTACACCATACATGAGGTCATCTGTCCGCCCACTCCTTGTCAAATGAAACAGCAATTCTGTCATTTTTCTGTGATTTACAAAGAAGATATCTGGCTCCAGCAAGTTGCACTGGAATACCCACGGTTGTTCAGGGGTTTGTCGGTCATAAGAGTGCTTGTCAGCAGAGGCTTTGTCATGGCCATGAAGGCTCTGTTGGTGATGTGGATTCCGATGCTGAGAGATGTTTAATGAGGCAAAGTGATTGTTGTCGCAGTGGAAGATCTTCTTTCTACCACCTGCCCATGCTCCAAGAAAATACTCAGCCAAAAGGCTGTGCATCTGATGCACATCCTCTTCATTACTAAGGTATAGCTTTTGTGCAATAAGATGCAGATGCCGGTTTGCCCATACCATCAGGGTTACATTACGAACTTGGCGTTCCACCAGGTAGCCCTCCAACTCCTCTTTCAGTCGAGCAATGAGATCATAGGAGATTCGGAGTGGACTCTTTAGATTTGAGCTGACCATGATGTCTCCAAGTACACTATTGTCCAAAGACAATATGTCCTCCAATTCCACCTCTGTCAACCCGGCACGTGCCATTGTAATGTAGCCCAGTGCACGGAAGACAAAGCGAGACCCCAGCTTGTTCTCAATAGAAAAGAAGAGCTGTTCTATACTCTCATGTACAGTTGAACACAAGGACTTATCATCTACATCTTTGTGTGACCGCCAGTGCACCACCTCACGATAGATGAGGTTGACAAACATAGGCAGTGTACATTTAGCCAGTGCTTCATTTACATATATCTGTTGCCCTGAGGTTACCTTTCGTTTGACACTCAGAAGTTGTTGTTTGAGTGTCTGGCTACATGCTTTGCGGTCCCTTTGCATCAGTTCTGCATAGCAATCCTCATCATGAATCAGACAACGCAATTTCTGTAGTATCCCATGCTTATTTGGCAGGGTTGATACCACAATACGGACTGTACGAGGAAGGTGGATAGGTAGCCACCACAGTTTACGGGCATCATCTGCATCTGACAGCTGTTCCAAGGCATCCAAGATGATGACTAGAGGACGGTGAAAGGATGACTCTCCCAAAAGGTTAACCAGCAATTCCCTCATCTCCTGGATCTTGTTTGGTAAAAAGTGGATCAAGCAGCGGTAGTTGATGGCAATCTGCTCACAGATACTTTGGAGCAAGTTACGAAGGTCTGTAGAAAGGTCAGAGGAGCCAATGAAGCGTACTATAACCACAGGATCTGTTTCTGGCCCCATTTCTTTCTGAAGGCATGTGTAGGCCTGCAAAAATAAAAGAAAAATCATTTGTTTCTTCAGTTACTTTAAGACAGGTAAAATATTTAACATTACTTTCTATTTCAGAAATGTCATTTTGCAAGAAAGATCTTAAAACCATCTTGAAATAATTGCACACCTTTTAAAGAAAAGACAGATTTTAGCAGACAAGCAAAGGATCTGTATATGCTTGCCTAATGTTAAACCGGACCTTGTGTCCTGTTGCTGTGATGACAAGTTCAGTCGAGTGTGAACTGCTTAGAGCCTAGAGCTACGTGAATAAAGGTTTGACTTTGGCAAACAGAACTTGACTAAATACCATCTATTGTGTATAAAACCCAAGACCTGCATATAGCTGGGAGGGAAGAAAACAAGGATATTGGCATAAAAATTCTAATATCCAGTAGCAATAATTGCAGCATCAAATCTCTTGCCCTATTTTGAAAATAATTTTCCTAAACTAGTTCTGCTCCACTCCTTTATTCTCTCAACCTTTCTTATTCATGAACCCAGTCAAAAGGAATCTTGCTTTCTAGGAAACGTTTAATATTTTTCTGGAGAGATTGACCATTTAATGCCTGAATGCAAGAAAAATAAAATGCCTTTCTAAATCTGTGACTGCCTTCTCCATGTGTGCACACATGCACATACAAAAGAAAAATATGAATCTTTTACTGAGTGTGTTACATACCAGTGTGTAGTGTTTCTTCATTAAAAGTGTTCTTGCCCTGAATATACATTATGGTGTAGCTCTGTGTGTGCGTGTGTGTGTGTGTGTGTGTGTGTGTGTGTGTGTGTGTGTGTGTGTGTGTGTGTGTGTGTGTGTGTGTGTGTGTGGACAAAATAAAATATTGTTGTGATATGGATAATTGGTCACATTACAAAAATGTGCTTAAACATTTAAACATTACAAAATTTAAAGTTCAACAGTTTGTAGTAGAAGCACATGTGAAGTTTCTTTTTTTTTTAACCCACTAAGCAGTAGTGGTATAATATATTGAATTTGATGCCTGAAACAAACTCAATAAAGTTGGGACAGGAGCATAATAAGGATGAAAAGTTTAAAGAATATTCAGGGAATCTTTCACAGCATCAAAAAAACAACAACAAAAAAACAGGTGAAATAAACCTTCATGCTACTGGGATAAATATAGCAATGTGAGCTCATTTAAAACAAATTTGCAACCTAACACTGTCCACTGCTACATCATGAAATGCAAATATTAATATTAAGTGATAACTGGGAAGTTCACCAAGCTCACAGTTGACTGAACTGCTAAGGTTAACTGCATTACTACCATTGCAAATTAGCCTAAATTCTACAAATATACAATAAATCCCTTTGAAGAGATAAACTTAACAGTAAGGTGAAATCTCAAACCTATTGATTTAAACGTGCCATTGTCCTTATATTCTGGAACTGCATTTATGATTGAATGTTTAGACTCAAAGCAGAAAAGGTTTTTTGTTGCTGACGTCAATGACATTGACATCACTGGCATTTTAATTCTTGCCTTTTAGAATAAATGTCTCTTCAGCGTGTGTTTAAGGAAATGTGTGTGTGACTTCTTAAGGAATTATTTGCATAAGCTTTCATGATGAATACAAAATAGCCTCAGGCTTTATTATCTGTGTGGCTGTTATGTGATTGAAAAGACTGTTTGATTGCAAATATGGTTATCCCTAATGCCTGAGAACAAGTGAAACATTGAACTATTTGTTGTTTTTTTAAGGTGTTTGTTAGAACTATAGTTGTGCTTGAAATTTTTTGAATTTTCTTTTTTTCTACATAAATATGATTTCTGAGCATCCTAAAAGTCCTGAAAGTCGATATAGATAAACAAATTAAATAAGTTAAATAAATACATGTTTGTCTAATTTGGGATCTCTTGATCTATTTTTAGGACTTCAGTGACAATTGGATGATGTTTTAGGTATATACATCCAGAAATATAAAAAAATTTTTCAAGCACCACTATAAGTGAAAGAAATAGAGAAGGAAAGAGAGATAAAGCAAACAAGATAGTTGGTCAATGTTCTGAGACTCCTTATTCATGAACTAACATTGGTGAGATCTGAGGTGAGCCGCTATAGTCAGAGGGAAATGTAATGACTACTCGTTCCTATTTTTAAAAGTTCTAAAGATTTTTCTTTCCTGTGACGTCTAGTGTCAAAGAGGATCTGCCACACCCTCCAGACAATTAACTTCATCAAGTCCTTGATTGACTGGATCGCAAGCATTGATGTTAGGTACACAGGGCAATATTTTAGATGCAAGCTACAGCTAAACTAGTACAACTAGTAGAAAGTAGATCTCTAAGAAGAATGTTGGTGAACATTGCTCTTGCAATTTGTCAGGGGTCAGTTTCTGACCACTAGTGCACTTTTGGCTTGATATTTATGGGTTATTTTCAAGCCACCACAAAGATCGAATTGCCAGATACACACATACACTGCTATGCTCAGTGTAACTTGTCTATCTTGCCAGAGTTGCTACTGTGGTGGTTTTTCCACTGATTGATGAGGTAGATAAATTTTGCACCAAGAAGTGGGCTACAGTGAGTAGGTATAACCCTGCAAAGTACATACATATGGTAGGCATAGCTGATAAAATGGCAAGTGAGTGTATGCTCAAAGTAGGTGGGCATAACAGACTGGCAACACAAAATATACACCCAAAATTGTGTATGACAGAACTGTCATAGAAAGGATAAACAACAATATTTGATGGCACAAAAATAATTTGTAGTGAGTGGCTAATGTAACACTATAGTCAAATCTTTATCTTAATCTGAGTTGTATTGTGTGCCAGCAATTATTAAGCGTGGGACTATTGTACAGCTTAAGGTGCCCTTATAGGCACTTTGCAACATTACCCCCTCAGATGTCCAGATGGTCCACAAATAAATAGGGCAGCATGTTACCGCCTGCTTCTTTTCAAACACACATGCATGCACATACACATATTTATGAATACATATGGCTCTCACCTGTTTAGCCACCTCAGCAAGCAACAACGTTTTTCCTGTGCACGGTCCTCCATAAACCACTAGAGGCATTACCCTACCTCCTTTGGAGGGGTACAGGTACTCCAGCACCATATCCAGAGTCTCACTCTTATAGACGTAAAACGAGGAATAGGTCTTGCAGAGCGAAAGATGCTGTATGATCTCGTCATATAGCGGATCAGTTTCTGTATCAAAGTTTTGTTGAACTGTAGCCTGAATGATGTCTACCATGTCTTCATAGAACTGCTTACATAGGCCTTCCACATAGTGGCTTTCCACTTCTTGGGAATAGCCTAGCTTCATGTCGCAGTGGGTGACTGAAGAATAGACGCGGAGGTTGGATGCTGCGACCACGGTGGGGATGAACTCATCTCGGACTTTGAGAAGTCGTTCATAGGCCTCCTGGTTCCTCATGACCCGGTCTCCACTCATGACAATGTCCATGTAGCGCGCCATATCGGGTAGCTTGGCAAAGCGGTCGAAGTTGGAGATTTTGCGAATGTAACACACACACTTCTTCAAAAAGGCTGGGGTCTGTTTGCCTAAAGCAAAGTCCAGTTCGTCCTCTAGCGCTGTGAGGAAAAGAGAGGATTTATTACTTGCCTTTTCATTTATGTTTTTGAAATATTTATTGTTTTAAAGCACTTCAGAGGATCTTTATAAAACTGTGCACACAAACCGCTGTCATGAGATGAAAGCTCCTTGTATTTTTGGCAGTCTTTAGCATGTGATTAGATACATATCCTAAAGTCGCCTTTAAGGCAAAACATACTCGATATGATCTCTTAATCCACCATTGCTGCATTTTATCAAAGACCTCCAAAGAGAGAGCTCCACTGATAGCCTGCCAACCCCGTCAGCTTAGTATCGCAAGCTCACAGCTTGCCTTGTTAACGAGAAGACGAGGGGATGAATGGAGGAGAGGAAAGTGGCTGGAAAAGCTCCATTTTGGAAGCCACAACCTCAATTAAGCTCCATGGATTTTCTTTCCACTAAAGTGTTTGTGGTCATTTGAGAAAAAAAAAACCTGAAGCAGAATTATAATTAGCCTAATATCCTTCCCTTATTGCAAGGTGGTTAGCACAACAAAATGCTGATTTGCTGTTCTTTAAGATCCATAGTGGTTAGAGTTTAATTCTAGCCAACTATTACAAGCATCATGCCCTTGAGCAAGGTTCTCAAGTTGCAACTGAAGGCTGTAGCATGCTAACAAACCCCAACAAACCCAACCTGGTTGGTGTACCAGGACTGTTTGTGATTTTTGGGGGAAAGTATCTTTCGTTCATACATAACCTTCTCCCCTCTTTTACACAGTTGTAGAATGTTCTAAGCGCTTCAACCTGTTCTACAATATTCTCTTCCATTCACACTTTTTTAGAATGTTATCCTCTATTGACACCAGTCCAGAATGCCCCTTTTCACCCTCTTCTCCAATGTTCTTGTTTAGGTTGTTCTACAACATTCTGCTCCATTTAGACTGTTCTGGATGTTTCCCCTGTTCAAACTGTCCTACAGTGTTCCTCCCCTTCACCCTGTTTTACAATGTTCTCCATTCACACTCTTTTAAAATGTTGTGCTCAACTAATACTGTTCTAGAATGCCCCCTTTCACCATCCTCTTCAATGTTCTTGTTAAGGCTGTTCCACAATGTTCTTCCCCTTTCCCTAGTTCTAAAATGCTAAAATGTTCTTCTTGATTCACGTTGTTCTAGAACAGTCTCCTGCATTCATTATGTTTATTTTATATATGTGTGTTCTGGCCTTGGCTCAGGGTTGTGCGGTGCATTGTGACTAATAGCAGAATACATGAAAACTGAATTTATAATGTTAAGTCATTTTTCATGCAAGCATTATAGAGGCCTGTTATAAATTTGGCACTCTTTATGCAAACAGATGTCTGCTCTCCCTTGATGCCCTTAAGTGTGAATGTTGAAAGTGTTAAAAAGAGGTCACCTCCCACTTCACACAACAAAGGGAATATGCAAGAGCGCTGCAAGAGGCAACCCAACTACGTCAATTAGTGACCCAGTAATCTATTTTACTACCCAATTCTAGAACCCAAAAAACCTCAGTGTAAATGACAATGTAAAGTCTGATTTTCCAATTGTCATTCAGCAAGCCAAGTGTAAGAATCTGGTTTTACAGCTCGGTTAGGAACCACTCTAACCTCTGGACCAGTATTGTGCTTACAGAGATGAAGCACTTTAGCTCTTAGGACAGACTAATGATTATTTTTATCCACCAGTAAGTCTGTTCTTTTTTCTTTGTACCAAGCCACAGTCCATATAAAAGGGTGTGGCAGTGAGACTTAACTGGATCATTGGATTAACCTGAATGAATTAAATTTGGTAACATCTTCTCTTATGCTGCTTAATGCAGAAGATTTTTATTCACTCATAACATCTTAAAGGGAGAAGGGGATAAAAGAACATTTGCATTTTCATTCTTCATCCTTATATGTTTAAATATTGCTTCTGTCTGAAACCACAGAGCAAAAAAAACATAAATGAATTGTGGTTTAAATAAAATACCATTTGGTTCTTGCAACACAAGGTAATCCGGTTAAATCCAAGTCTTGCAGAGTGAGGCAACCTTTTATTGTTTGATGCATTGTGGTGGTTTCAGAGCAATTGTCTACACATATTTAGCATTAAATTAAGATGGTCATGGACTGGATTTATAAGAATAATAATAAAATGCAACTTCCATTTGAGCAATATTTCTATTCATGTAGTTGTTTAGAATGATAGTTTGTGTTACATTCATTGGCTTTGTTACATCTTCACATATCAAATAAATGCATCAACAGCCCTGAAAAACCACTTTAATGCACACAAACAGACACTTCTTATCTTTCAAATCTTATTAATTAATTCATCAATAACCTTTAAATCTTCATCCCCAGAAATGTATTTTCGCAGTGTCTATATACAGAGCAGATCTGGAGTCCTTTGTCAATTACTTATCAAGCCTTTGATAGTTTAAATTATAGGAGCTGGGAAATCTCTGTACTGGTACAGACTTGAAATGACTGAACAGACATGTACCTGAGCACAGGAATTTCTTGGCTTCCGCAGTCTTCATGGTTCCCTTCTCCTGTAGCTGTAGAACGGCAGTTCTGAAGATTTTCTTGATCTCTTCAGAGACTGCCCTCCAGGCCTTATCGTTTTTGGACTTTGCAGTGCTGCTTGACTCCATCTGTCAGAGAGGAAAAGGTTGTCGTCAGTGTACGTTGCCAGTATAGAACAGATTGATTTAGCTTCTGTGACTAAGACTTACGTTAAAAATACTTTTCTGTTTAAGCACTCTTTTTTTTTTTTTATAAAAATGCTTAAGGTTTTACATAGACCCATTTCAACTCAAGACTTTGCACAAAAAATAGCCATTTACAAATGTTTAAATGGCTATTTGCTGTTTAGATTTTTTAAATATTATTATAATTATAATTGTTACAGCATCCTACACAGTTTAGATCCAGTTTTATCCTTTGTAGCTTCTATTAGTATCATTATTAGTAGTAGAAGTAGAAGTAGAAGTACAAAGACTAATAGCAGTAGTAAGCCTATTATTGTTGTTGATTTTATGCCTACCATTTTTAATAGTGAAAAAAAAAACAGAAAAATGATCTTCTAACCAAACTAAAGATTGGATAAGAGAGTAGGATAAATGGGGGGTCTGCTTTGGGAAAGGGGGACTGGCATCTTTGGGCCAGATCAGTGGGGAATTTTGCTGAATGTAGGGACAAACTGAGACCCTGCTGCTTTTCTCATTTTAGTCCAGCAGAGCCACTCAGCTTCTTACACACCCTCTTCAAACTGCAGACACCGACCTGATTTATATACACACCATGACTTGAGACTAAGTGTTTGTGAGTGAGTGTGTGTGTGTGTGTGTGTGTGTGTGTGTGTGCGTGTATGTTGTGACAGAGAAAGTGAAAAGGAGAGGGGAAAGGGAGAGGAAGAAGGTAATTGTCTCTGAATAAGTGTAACTGAGTTCATGTTCAAGAAAGCTACAGTGCAGTGTGGAGAAAAAGACTGGGGATAAGCAGAGAGTGAACATCAGAGGGAAAACAGAGAGAGAACTAGTGAGCGATACAGATCACACTTTCACTAGGGTTTAATGAAAGACAAACTGAATATATGAGGCTAATAAACTCTCCCGCAGGCAAACATTCGCTCTCTTGGGTCACCCATTTTCAGAGTGCTCTGCCAAAAAGCTGCTGGGCCACATGACTGCTTTGCACACACTAGCACTTACAGGACATGTGTAGGGGACAGGACAGGCTTGCGTTAAATTAAAACCACACCTGCATGGACAAACTGAGTTTAGATATTTCTTAATTTTTGAAACAGTGAACATCCCAATGGTAAAACAGAAATGGAATCAGAGCTGTTTATTTAATATTATAAATATTTTTCCCCCTGGTATCTCTAATATTAGATGTTATCACTGTTAGACTCACTCGTACCCCTTTTCCACCAATTTTAACTACTTTTAAAATTAATTTAGTTCAGAACCTAAAAGTATATGAAAAAGTAAACAGAACCCAATTAAACTAATGAGACAAAAATATTATGCTTGGCCACTTAACATAAACACTGGAAAAACTTGGAAAAACTGGAAAAAATTGACAATAACAGCAATAAAGAATCTTACAAAAGAAAACAAATACAATTTCACTGTATAATATTAAACATCACAATGACTATATTCTACATATAAATCCTTTTCTATTCATCATTAAACACTTGCAGGATTTAATCTGCTTCTTTATTTATCCTGTCCTGTGCCAGGGGACAAGGAAGTAGTTTTTTTTGGGTTGTCAAATAAATTAACAGATGGCATTTTCACTTTTCTCATAACAGAATAACTATTATTTTTAGGACCAAAGCTACTTGGAATAGCTACTCACTGTCCAGAGATTTTGAAGATCTCTAATGAGAGAGAAGATAATAATGCAATTGATGCCTCTGACCTGAATGGAGTGACATCAAGTGGAATACATTTAGCTCTGCAATATGTTGTGCTGTCTTCTTTTGCACATTTCCCTCTTTTATAACAATACAAATTGAGTACACTCAGTTAAAAAGGTGCCAAAAGGGTTCTTTGGAGTGATGCCATATAACTAATTTTGCTTCCCTAAGGAACCTTTTTTTATGGATGGCTTAAATATAGGCTTCCATTACACATGGGTCACTGAATGTTCTGTTGATTGAAATGTTTTTCAGAGAACCAAAATAGTTATTTTATACTTTTTATTTTATTATTTTAAGAGTTCCACAACACCAGTATAGTAAATGAGACATTGCCATCTGGTATTGCCCTTACCGAATTCTGATAGTTCTTCAGCATCTGGGCTTTGGGTTTGAGGTAGTATGCCGGCGGTACTGAGTTTTCATCCCGGCAGTACCACTCCTCCAGGAGCCGCGTGTCCAGACCTGCTTCAACTGCTGCATCCAGAATCATCTCGAACTCAGCCGACTCCACATCCCCAGGAACCCGAATAGTGCCATACTTCTCCCCAACCAAACCCTGAGAGAAAGAAAGACAGAGAGAGAGAGAAAGAAAGAGACTAGTAAACACTGTTGAATCCATCAAACAAGCCATTAAATAGTGAACACTATAGCCAGTGCCATTGTCACATCATTTTTTCTCAGCTTTCCTACATGGCCATCCAATATTTCACATTACATTTAAACTCGTTATGATCAGCATAATTTTCTATCCACATATAATCGTATTACACACAGCAGGGACATCCATTTCACATTTTCTGCCACACAGGAGAGCTTCAGAGTGATGGCCAAATCATTAGAGAAGACACAATTAGGAGGATTCATTTGCACATTATGGCATGCCTGTCATGAATGAGGCAAAACAATGATACTGGAAAGCTTACAATTTTGCTTCTATGGTGAACCAGTCGTCTGGAACTGTGTTAAGCAGCAGCAGCAAAACACACCCACAATGCCATTCTATCTGTCTACTTGATCCTTAGATCATGCATTACATGAAAGTCCATTAAGTCTTTAATTTTCCTTTTTGCCCATAGCAGAAATCAAACTGCCTCTGTGAAGATCATTCCCTACTGTTCACCTGCCTATTCAGTAGAATATCATCACCTTATATTTCCACTTTTTTTTACAGTGTGGCTTGAATGTTTGTGAATCCTTAAGAATTTTCTATTTTTTTGCATAAATATTACCTAAAACATCATCCGATTTTCATACAAATCCTAAAAGTTCTTAGTTAAACAAATTAGAACAAAAAAAAGTATTTATTGAGGAGAATGGTCCAACATTTTATATCTTTAAGAAGCAAATGTAAGTTAACCTCTAGGTTTAACAGTTAATTTAAAGGTAAAGTGAACATCATGTGTTTAATGTAAAAAAAATAGAACAATTAGGTATGAGTGAGCTCTCTCACACTGACTAGTGTTCATGAGTGCACCATAACAAAAAAAAAAAAATCGTAAAAAAAAGAATGGTATGCATAGCAGGGTTGCGGGCCAGAGCTCTCCAGAAAGAGATTTTACCCCAATGACAATTTGCTGAAGATCATGTGGACAAGCCAGAAGGTTGTTGAAATAATGTTTTGTATATTGATGAGACCAAAATAGATTGTTTTGGCTAAAATGAAAAGCACAATGTTGGAAGAAATGACAGCACTTCATTCCAACATTTTACCATTTGTAAAAATAGGGTGATGATGGTATCAGTGCTTGGGTCTGTTTCGCTGTAACTGAGCCAGGACAGCTTGTCATTATTGATGGAACAATGAATTCTGAATTATACCAGCAAAATCTGAAGGAAAATGTCAGGGCATCTGTGAAATGAAACTGAAAGAGAAAGTGGGTCAAGCAGGAGGACAGCAACACCCAAGTTGTTCTACTATAGAATTATTAAGGAAGAATAAAGTTCATGTTTTTGAATATACAATTCCAAGTCTTGACCTTAGTCTATACAAATATTGGATAAAAACCCGAAGAGAGCAGTTCATGTAAGCACATCCAACAGCAACCTAGAGTTTGAAGCTCTTCTGTGCAGAGGAATGGGCTAAAATGGTTTTAAAATATGTGCAGATCAACAGTTACTGAAAGCATTTAGTTGCAGGTATTGCTGCACCAGGTGCTGGAAACAAAGGTGTACTTTGTTCACAGTTTTGACACTCACATATGAGTATTACTGGATCATTTTCCTCAATGTATAAATGGTATATATTTTTTAATGCCATTTGTTAAACTGGGTTCTGATGATCTTTTAGGATTTTTAGGATTTGTCGTTTTAGGTCATATTTATGCAAAAGTATAGAAAATTCTAAACTTTCAAGCACAACTGTAAATGTTTTCCCACTGCCCATCACCTTTGGTCTAAAATTACTTGTAATAAAAATACATTAACTTACATTACAGGATAAAAGTCTTGTTTCTTTCTTCTGTAAAGTTACCATTTTGGAGATACCAAATGTTGAAATGTTATGTTGAGGTAAGATAGTTTGAACTTGCTGACTCTACCTCTATTTGACTGAATGGAAATCACTGAATTAAGTTCATACAACACTTCTTCTTTTGAGTGGACCCGGTACCAGATCTGTGCATTCCTCTTGCTCTCTCTTGATCTCTCTCTCTCTCTCTCTCTCTCTCTCTCTCTCTCTCTCTCTCTCTCTCTCTTTCTCTCTCACTCACTCACTCACTCACTCACTCACTCACTCGCGCACACACGCGCACACGCACGCACGCGCGCACACACGCACGCGCGCACGCACGCACGCACACACACACACACACACACACACACACACACACACACACACACACACACACACAGAGTGAAACAGACATGTTATCATTTGCCAGCTTTATTGCCCATGCCTCTGGAATGTAATGTGCTGAAGAGTATTAAGAATATGGAGCTTTGCCAGCTAGATTAAAGCAGCGGGGGTGACGAAGCAAAACATCTCTCTCTTTTTCTCTCTCTTGCTCACTCTGCATTCCGAGGGAGGAAAATGGAAACAGGGAAGTTTTAAGTAAAAATAAAAAATAATTGCAAAAGCTAGTTAGAAAGTGCACCTAACCCTTTAAAAATAAGGGAAACTTTTAAAGACAGGAAATTGCCCCAGACTGTACACTGTATTTTAGGCCCAGATAAGCCTGGATAATTCCATGTTGTTTCACTAAGGAGAGCAAAAATAACAATCTTCATATTCCTTATGAACATATCCAACTTCATCCAAATTCTTCCTACTGTCAGAATGACTTAAAACTGCATTTGGTCAAAAAACAAAGATTACACACGCTTGAAAGTAAAGGTCCTAATAATTATTCTTTGAACAAGCCAAGACTCATTTAGGGCCATTTATTACACTCGTTTTAATACTCAGAAGTAATGAGTGGAACCCAAACAGTAGCACTTTGTGTGGCCATATCCCATGCAGTGGTAGTGCAGACACTTTCTTGTCATACACACACTTGTTTACCTCAAGAAACCTTGACAAAGAGTAAAATGCCAAAAGACATGTGAGGCGATGTGGGCAATTCCGTGACACAAAATCACTGGTTTTAATTTCAGGCGCTCATCAGATAAGGCCTAGTGTTCATCAGGTGTTAGGCTTTAGGCCATGGGTGTAACTCCTCAAATGGCACAAAAGGGTCTGAGCATTCTGAATTTGTGGCTGCTTGTTCATGTTGTACAATCTGATTAGTCAAGCCACATTTAAAACTTTTCACTTCATTGTCATACACACGGCTAATGAATAATAATTATAATTAATAAATGGAATGATCTGTTGAACATTGTTGTATTTTACAGTGTATTTTGTGGTTATATTATAAAGAAATAATTCAAGGCTGGGCTTTGCATTGATTATACTCTTCTTTGCATCATGTCTCAACCTCAATATACCTGTTTCCTTCATTAGAACTTTTATATTAAAATAAGGACCAAACGCCCACATCTTTTTCCATTGCATGCGTGAAACTTCCCATAATGACTACTAAATCTGTAAACCTGGCTGTAGGCACTGTTTCATCTGCCAGACTGAAGGAAAATGCAGAAATCTTTGGTTTGTTAAATAATTTCTTATATTGCTTTTGTGTGTGTGCATCACTGACATATTTTTGCTCAACTGCTCATCTCCCATACACAAACACACAGACGCCGTTCTATGCCAGTGGCAAGGACTGTTCATTAAAGGGCCTATTATCACATAAAATCTGATTAACCTTCCTACAAAAATCCAAATCCAAATGTACTGTTTGTTACTGTTTCGTATAATTCGTACAAATGTTGAAACTAAGCTTACAAAAACATTTAGAATTTTGGATTTTTTGTGATGTCACCAATACCAAAAAATTTACATATATCCACATATTCAGTCTACAACAATTGAACCACACTCATCGATGTTGAAGTTTCAATGGATTATTATCTTTTTTTTTTTTAATGATGCACTACACCTCTTGGACACCCATTCAAAACAGAGGTCATTCACATATGTCAGCCTTTAAAGCACAGTAACAAGAACAGCCTGTTTAATTCTAGGAATAAAGAGAGGTTGGGAATTAGTCGTGTAAAAATTCATTATGAATGCAAGAAAAATGGATACTTGCCCTTTAAATAAATAAGCTATGATGCAAAATTGCAACAAAGGTGTGAGAGGAAGGAAAATACCAGCATAGCATTTCATTAGTTATGTATGTTAAGAAATAGGTCACATTGCACTTTCAGCACAGTGGGATTTATACCACTGTCACCAAACTCTGAACTACTAGCTGAGAATAGAAAGATTATAAAGAAAAGAAGGAAAACTGGAAGAGCAACTGTAAAGCCCCTGTGTGAGATATACTTCAGGCATGACACACATGCACACACACGCACGCACACACACACACACACACACACACACACACACACTTTTAGAAAAATGTGTAACTCTATATCATGTCTGAGAGGAGAAACAGAATCTATGTGATCATCGTCTTGCTTAATCTAGGAGGTCAGTGACATCTCCATTGCCACAGCAACCTGCTGCTTCCAGAGGCTGGGGGAACACACCATTGTTTCCACTAACAGGGTTTGGTAAATGTGTATGTGTGTGTGTGTGTGTAACAGCCCTGCAATACCACCTGTCTCCTGACAGGATACAATTTACTAAAAATAATTAGCATAGTGTGTGGTCACAGATGAGACAGTTTGGATCTGGTGTGTGCAGTAATACTGTGCAGGTGTAAAAACTGCTTTTGTTAGTCTGCGCTAGCTCTTTCTACATGCTTCTGTCTTGGTTAACACTGTAACTCACATGCATGTCCACATTGGGAGGTAAAGTGGATCAGCATGTGGCTTTGTGTTACTGTATACAAAATGAAAATACAAATCCAAAAACACAATACCCCTTAGACAGTAGTGTCAAATAAGTTACTGCATAATTCATAGAAGTTCTACAGTGCTTATCAGTCTTAGGGTTAATATGCGAATAATAAGGCTGCAGCTTAAGGGGTTAAGCTAGACAAAGCTCTGTGCATCTCAGGTGCTGTTTGTTGTACTAGCAGAAATGAGCAGATCACAGCATTAGGGTGAGAAACGCTTCTTTCATCTTGTGCATTTCTTTACTTGTGCCTCCTTCATGTACTGTAGCTGCCCTTTGAAGTGGTGTTAGGAGAGTGTGTCAACTGCACTCCTCTACCCCTCTTTTTCTTTCCAAATCCCTTTTTCTTTATTCTCTCTAAGACACTCATCTTCATCCCTCGTCTTTTGCCACATTTCCTCTCACTGTTTCTCTCTCTGTCTCTCTCTCTCTTTAACTTGCTTTCATTCTATTTCGTTTTTTCTCTCCCTCCACTCTCTTTCTTTCTTATTTACTATCTGCCTGTCTCTCTCTTTTTTCTCTCTCTCCCTGTCTTTTTCTCTCTCACTCTCTCTCTCTCACTCTCTCTCTCTTCCTGTCTATTTCTTTCTCTCTCTCACTCCCTTTGTCTCTTCTTTCCCTCCTCATCTCAGTCTTTATCTCTCTCTTTTTCTCGTACTTTTGTTTTCTCTTTCTCTGTCTCTCTTTCTCACTCACTCTCATTCCTCTTTTTCCTCTCTTTCTCACTCTCTCTGTCTCTTTCCCATCTTCTCTGCCTCCTTATCTCAGTCTTTCTTTCTCTCTTTCTCTCTCTCGCTTACTCTCATTTTCTCTTTCTCTGTCTCTCTTTCTCACTCACTCTCTTACTCTCTTTCTCTTCCCCTTCTTTTCTCTCTCTCTCTCTCTCTCTCTCTCTCTCTGCTTGCAGCTCAGTGGCTGTGTATCAGCTGTGTTTCCCCTCGAAGCTTTGGTCTTTGATGTTTCTGTTTTTGAACCAAGGGGCTGTAGAAGCCTCTTGCTGCTGCCTGGTAAACTGGGGACAGATAGAAGAAGTGAAGTGTTTAGGGGTGGTGTGGCAGATGTGATCCATACTGCAGGACACTTTCTGAGAATTTAAGAACATTTTCTAGGAATATGGGTCCTTCGGTTTTACTCATACTCTGATATAAAATAAACACAAAGCCGCTTTTATAACAGTGACCTATCAGACTATCCTTCTAAAAAAACAAAGGACACACAATGATTCTTCTGAACCTTTTCAGACACCTTTTATTTTATTTTGTGAGAGGAGCTCACATAGCACCTCTATACCCACAGTTGCTTTACCCCTTTAAACTGTTAGGCCATATGTGTCAGACCACTCTTCAGTTTCTCACTTTCATAACTAAATAGTTCACGCGTTTTGTATGAGTTACCAAATAATTCATGGTACTAACTGAATAAAAAGTCTTAAGATGGAAAACTGCATAATAGGCCTTCAGTTTTAGGGGTCAAGGAAGCAGAGGCCATGTCAGACTGAGTTTCAGCACTACTTGTGTTTATTTTTATGCTAATATCTCTTCCCTTCACCCCCCCCCCCCTTCCCTCTCTCCATCGGCCTGTCACAGTCAGATTAAACAGCACCAATCTGGCCAGAGACCCTCTCCGGAGACTCAAACTGACACACGCAACCCAGAACTGTCAACTGCAAACCCCTGCTCTCTCTTCTCACTCGGTCTGATGTGAGACTTTGTTCCTATTTTACAATAAACAAACCTGAATATGTAGCTCCCAGCAACGTCTCAACAACAGCGCCGAGAACGTCAGCTGTCACTGTTTCCAGATACTAATGTACCTACATCAAGTATCTAAAAGCACACATGGGGGGGTCTCGGGAAAAGTCTGTTGTCATCCTGTTTCGCTACAGGGTTCGACTTTTCCTGGAGCTCTGCCGAAGAAATCTCAAATGCGGATCGGTGCTTTGCACAGCTGCAAATAGGTCAGCGCTTGCTGGTGGCTGTCCAAGGCACGGAAATCCGAAGAGCTTTTCTTTGAATCTCTGCCTCCTCGTCTGGGCTTTAAGGTGAAATCTCCCAGCTCTGAGCTCCGGCCTCCAGCTCTGACAGAATAGCAAAGTGCATTTTGGCTGCAGCAGGATAGCTGGGGCATCCCCAGTCTCTGCACTGGGCCTTCAGTCAAATAGAATGCTTCAGAAAGTAGCTTCTCACTAACTGTGAATGCACATGAGAGGTGAAGCACGTGTTTGAGTGCTTTAGCCAAAACTCTTTTTAGAAAGTTGTTTTAAATGATTAAATTTGAGCTAGATTAAAGTTGATACAAACCCTAGCTTTTTGAGTATGTTGCAGTCTTCAAACTCAAATCATGTTTATATTCACAAAATACATTTAGGTTGATCGATGAATGAATGAATGAATGAATGAATGAAACAGCACTCAGTGCCCCCATAACGAAATGCAACCTTTGCATTTGACCTATCCATTAAGGAGCAGTGGGCAGTGCCCAGGGAGCAGTGCTTGGGGATTGCACCTTGCCACAAACACTGTTCCCTGGGCACTGCCCACATTAGATGCCCATTGCTCCTATACAGATGGGTTAAATGCAGAGGTCACATTTCGTTGTGGTGCACTGTGTGCTGTGCTGTGCTGTGGTGTGTTCACAATGACAAATAATCACTCACATCGCTAATTTTGAGTAGTTCCTTCTCATGCTGCTATTTTGTGGGATCTGACCAGACAGACTAGCCTTCACTCCCCACATGCATAAGTGAGCATTGAGTGCCGTGACAGTGTTGGTGATTTACCCATTGGATCACCCCCTTGGATCACTTTTTGTAGGTCTAACTACTACATACCTAAAACAACCCAACAAGACCTGACATCTTTGAAATTCTCTGACACAGTCATCTAGCCATCACAAAAAGGCTCTTGTCAAAGTGGCTCAGATCCTTACACTACCTATTTTACCTGCTTTAAGTACATTAACAAGAACTGACTGTTCACTTGCCAGCTAACATATCCAACCCTTCTAACAGGTGCTATTGTAATAAAATAACTAGACAGTAAGTGTTATACACTTTACCTGTCAGTGCTGTTAATGTTATGGTTGTGTGGTGTTTGACAACATTTTTTCATCCCATTTAAATCATAATGTAGTCATCTTCTGTAGTACTGACTGAAATTTTTAACCTCTCCATTAGTTTCAATGGGTTTTGAGTTAGGAATAACCCAAAACTTAGACCCTGCTTTATTTACCAGTGTCTGTAGCTACAGCTTCAAGGAGTTGATAGTTTACACCTGATCCAGCATTATCTACAGTAGCAGGGACCTTTTTTTCTTTAGATGCTTAAATATGACCTTGCCACCCAGGACACAAAATAATGGGGTTTTAGTATTCGCTGCCCTGCAAGTATGGAGGTCACACATTTCATAGAGCTGATCAAGATAGGGAGAGAAAGAGGGAAGGGAGGGAGAGCAGTGAAGAGAGGGATTAAGAGAGAGGACAAAAAGATTGTGGGCACAGTGGAGAGATGTTAGAAAAAAATGAGAAAGCAACATGGAAGGACATGAGACAAAGACATAAGAGAATAGATGGAGCAGTGATGAAGGAGAAAAAGACAATACCTTTTAAATGAGGTGTGAGGGCAAGACAGGGATGGATGAGTCAAAACAAAAGACCAGGAGAGAAAATGAGAAGCCCAGATTAAATGAAAGACGTTTGAGCTTTCAGGAAAGGGTTATGAAAGAAGGAGTAGTGAGATGAGGGATAGTAAGACAAATAGAAAAAGACAGTGTGACAGAGAAAGAGAATTATTTTATGTCCATGTATGACATGCATGTAACATTACACAGAGAGAGAGAGACATGGAGTCAGTGAGGATGAGAAAGGAAAAAAATGCTTTCTTTGAGAAAAAAAGACAATTTGGGCTGGATTAAGCAGGTCCTGTGATGTTATTTTATCATTATAAAAGATAAATTGTTTCAACCTGGCAACCATAGCTGTAGAAAAACATTATTTATTGTGGAGTAAAAATCAGTGTTATGTAACGGAAGTCAACTACAGTAGCAAAGTGGCTCTCAGGTTGACGTATACGCCAAACGGGTTCAGGTACATATTAAGGGGTTCAGATGTGTTGGGTCAAGAATCCCCAGATCCCAAAAGAATCTCCAACAAACTCCTCCAAGTCAACAAACAATGCATGATGGTTACGACTAAACTATGCTTTGCATGACTCCCAAATGTAACTATTTTAAATGATAATGACATTTATCAAAATTATGTCACGTTCTGTCCCCATGTTAACACTGAGTGAGGCTCAGGTGGTTGAGGGGGAGTGGGTATTAAAAAAATCCCTGGCCTGCTTGTTACTTGGCTTAGTCAAATGTAAGGCCTTACAGTAGAGTCCTACAGTAGGTGTATATTGAGTCTGAAGACACTGATAAAAATCTAACGAAATCTGAAGTTTTTGTTGGGAAACACTTCTGTAATATGAGAAGTGGGATTGGACACAGGCACAAATAAAGAAACAACGTTGTAATGTGTGTGGTTGGTAAACAGGAAAAATATGGGCAAAAATCAGAAAAGGGCCTGATAATAACAAAACAACTACTAATAAGGCTCAGAAACTTGTTAAGGAACAAGAGACTTCTCAGTTCTGCATAGTTTAAGCTTAAATACAGTTCTAACATCCCTCAGATGTCACACATGATTGTGGAGGCATTGCTTGTCAGAACTCAAGCAAATCTGAGCATCATCTCCCAGGAGGGGGTGTGGCTGATGGTGTGACAAATACAGACATTATCCATACTGTAGTGTAATAGTGGGACTTCTGTAATTAACTTTTTACAAATGTCCTCCACTGTAAAACTCTGTTTGCAGATTGCAGTAAAATTACAACAGATTGAGAAGATGGAGATAAAGTCTTTCCACCCAGACTGAG
This sequence comes from Arnoldichthys spilopterus, assembly GCA_037974385.1. Taxonomy (NCBI): domain Eukaryota; kingdom Metazoa; phylum Chordata; class Actinopteri; order Characiformes; family Lepidarchidae; genus Arnoldichthys; species Arnoldichthys spilopterus. Next base: position 8,060,928 of record JBBPDA010000013.1, on the reverse strand, counting down.
TAAATGGCTGAGAGACTCTTACAAAGCATCCATGCTATCATTTTTTAAAATGAGGCTTTGACATCATGGACCAGAAGGTGCGTGCTTACACTGTGCAAGCAGGAACATGCAGGTGACCAGTTGCCATGTTCCACAATATACTTGACATAAAACTTATTTTAAAAATAATAAACAGAAATAAGATTGAAAAAGTAATAAATAATGCATAAAGTAATAAATAATAAAATAATTAATTAATTATAAAAAATAAATAATTGGGTAAAAAGAGCAAAATAAATAATTAAATAAATGGTTAAATAATAATAAATAAACTGTGAATAAAATACAAATAATATATTTTATCATGTAAATATTTATATATTATAAAAAATAACGAATACTGTTAATAAAAATAATAGATAATGAAGGATTGTTACAGAGCAAATGGATATATTATATTAAACTTTTTCAGGTTATTAAATCTAATATTTCAAATGACTATGTAAGTGTGTGTCTAAACCATTAGAACACTGTTACATGCCAGCTCCTCAGCACTTCAGGTTCCTCACTGAGAGATTCTCAGATTCCTGGTTATTCTAGTTTTAATTCCTAGGGGATGAGGGAGAAAAATATACACATGGTTGTTCTGGTAGAAAAAAAGCTGAGTAGCACCTGTAAATTATCCCTGGGCTCTAAGTAGATATAGTTCTTTCTGTAGCCGGCTATTGCAGATTCATGCTGAATTACACTAGACACAGATCTTGTCGGTAATCACTTAAATTACCTCCCCAGCTTCAGTAGGGCTTAAAGCGATTAGTACAAATAATTTATCTGAGTAATTTTCCCAAATTCCCACAGACATCCAAGATAGAAATGTCTTAGCCTTGATGTGCATGTTACAATTACCATCACGACAACAAGAACAACGCAGCTCCCAGCTGTGTGTGTTAGCAGGTTTTGTTATTACATTACTGCAGAGTTGAATGGGTCTACTATTATACAGGAAGCTGGAGGTTCAGGTAATTAGAGAAGGTCATTCACTCCAGAATTATTTCTGCCAAACATGTACAAACTATGCACATTTTAGATCCATACTGTATTCAAATCTCAGAGCTAAGATCACTTTAACTACATTAGCTCACTAGGTAAAACTAATCCAGCTCAAATAGGACTATAGACAATGAATATGTGGGTGTGAAAGTGAGAGTGAGAGAGATGGAGATCGAGAGAAAGAGAGAATACTATTCCCTGCTCTGTTTCTCACTCTCTAAGCCTCACCTCCCACTTCACTCTCCGACTCCAATTATCCTCTTCCCCCTCACCTACATCGCTCATTTACATTTTAATCATTTAAAATCAATCTCTCCGGCACCTGCTCACCAATCTCTCCTCTGCACTAGAATAGAGCGGTCAAGACCACACACTGCATGCTCGCACACCTACACACACTACCGCAGGGTGTTTATTACAAAAGTGTTTCCTTTTTTTGCTCAGAGATATTGTGATTACCATTATTAAATGTGAAGGACAGTGATTGGTACTTGTGGCTGCACATTCCCCTGAAATACCTCCAGTTCATCAAGCTGTGTGGCACCTGGGATTTGTCCAGATACTGAACAGCAACATGTGAGACTGGCCGGAACACTCTTGTGGTTTGTCTTAGCACTCATTTGATGAACAGCGGTGCTCTTGGCTATAGATTTGTCATTACAATGAGTAAAAGGGAGACAAACCTCCTATTAACACCCTTGATTTCAGAAAGCACGTTAGAAAAGCAGATGTCTACAGACTGTTGCACATATAGGGAATAGGAATTTCAATGTAGTGTGAATTTTCTATTGGAAAGGCTATAAAGCTTGGCTCATCCCTGCCTGAAAACAAGCTCATAGTGTGTATATATTACAATATTCAAATAGATTTTCTCTATATACGGGCAAATGACCATGAAGATTAAATAAAACCGATAAATCAAATGGATCTCCATTTTCATAAAAAGGTAGCTAGGCATACTGTATTAACACATGCTGTGCTTAATTTCATCCTGGAATAAAGGCATACATTTAGATGACAGTAATTTGAGCTTAAGCCACTTCTGCAGTATGCTTTAAATGAGGCACATTAGTCTCAATCACAATGTCACAATTTAAAAGTACCTTAGTTATAAGAGATAGATATGTAGTAATCATTTTATATAAAATAAAGCCTTTAAAGCCCATTATAAAATCTAATGAATATAGTATGATAAGTATGCACAGTAAAGGAATACAAATGTGTTATATGGTATAATGGGTACAAATGTGAACGAGAGCTTTTAAGGGTTGATAGAAAGTCATATATACCCACAACAAAGCATGGACCTGCAGATGTTTTCAGGCATTCTTCTAAAAGCTTCATCCTCAGTCTCTGCAATTCTGGACTGTCCCACTCTTCTGGGTCCACCCCCCAGTACAGGTCCACCACCTGAGAAAGATACACGTAGGCAGAAGGTATTGTTATCGCAGCAGATCCAGTATCTCTGTCATTCTAGATGCACTCTTGGAAAGTAATGGACACATTCAATTGGAATTCAACAACAAAATCGTTATCTAGAAAATGTAGGGTCCCTTAATTTAACCAGGTTTGGTCCCTTTTTTTTACACTGTATACAATTTAAACTGCCTAATGTCACATAAGATAAGAATGATCAAGAATGCCTCCAGCCATAATCTTTTTTTTTTTCTAATTGTTTATCATGGAGATGATAACGGGGATAATATTAGATTTCTGTTGCCCAGAATTTGTCTGTTGTAGTATATTGTGTGTATATGTAATATGTGAAGAATAGCTTTGATAAAGAAAGTCTTCAAGCATTGTTATATTGTATTGTTCTATTTTGCCCCATCCCTGTCCATAAACTCTTAAAAATAAACACACACAAGCTAGACCTACTTAATGAATAGGAAATGGCAATGACTAAACCTGAGAGGAAAAATAAATTAATAAAAATGTTGAATTAATACATTTTTTTTTGCCAGTGTAAAAGGTTTAGGGCTATCTACATGACAAAGATTACGGTGTACAATGACTTTAATGAGCGAGACTAGAAAACAGTTCAGAGGTTAATTATCATTACTGGTTTAATAAAAACTATTTATTTCTATCATTTCTGGAGAACTGTAATTGCCTAGCAAGACTTTTCAAACCCATGCAGTGCACATTGCCACTTTAAAAAACAAGAGTGAAGGAGAAAGCATGGAAAGAGATGAGAGGAAAATAGGGTCTACAGGGGCCGTCTCCACAGGGAGCTACATCGTGCTTTCACATAACGAACAGATTTGACAGCACACCTCTGGAAATGAATGGCGTCAAATGAGCAGGTAGAAGGAAAGGAGCGGGTGGACCCTTAGTGAATACAAGTTGATGGGTTTTTTCTCCTCCTTCACTCTTGTATTTGTGATACTTCTTGTTTGCCATGGCCATGTTTCTGCAGGCTGTTTTCTGGTGAAAGGAAAGTGTTGGTTAGCTAAGGAGAGACTGGTAGGAAGTGTAAAGTATCACTAAATGAGCCAGCAGCAGTGTAGCGGTCTCCTGCAGAGCCTTTTACACTCAGCTGTTCTCAATACAGCGAGTGCAAGCAGGGCCATCTGGATATAACACATACACAGGCACATAGAAATGCACCTGAGAAGGTTTCTGGTATGTGTGCATTTGCGCACAGGAGGGAGAGACTGACAGAGTGTGTGCGCGCGCACGTGGTAACGTGGTGTAATGAAGAGAGACAGGACATTTCCTGAGCACCAGAATGGTCGAGCTTGGGGATGTCCCTGGACACATTTGTCAGAATCAGTGTCGCTGGCGCAGATAATTCAAACAGCAAACACGCTGTAGGGGAAATCTCTGTCACTTTGGCTGGAGATCTGTGTGTGTGTGTGTGTGTGTGTGTGTGTGTGTGTGCATTTGTTTGCATTTGTGTTTTTGTGTTAGAGAGGTTTGGATTATGGTGATTGTGCAAGCACCAGCCAGAGGAGATTGCCCCAGCTTTGAGTGTGTGTGTGTGTGTTCCTCTCTAGTTTAATGTGTCAGAGCAAACCATGCAGCATTCTGATGATTCTGACTTCATTATTCAAAGAACACAGTTATGGCTCACATTTGTGTTTCAAATTTGTGTTTATTTGTGTTAGAGAGGTTTAGTTTAGGCTGAGCTACAGAAAAGACTGTGTGTGTGTGTGTGTGTGTGTGTGTGTGTATTCTTCTCCAGTTTAATCAACAAAACCCTTTTAAGTTTCTTTTCATTTAAGAACACAGTCATGGCTCACATCCAAGATCATACGAAGCTGAGTCTGACATCAGTATCTAAAGGAGTGAGCACTCCTGAATTCTGGGATAAACAAAATGTGTCGAAACAGGGATGCCTCCCTGAAAAGCACCTTACTGCAGTACCTGAAATCTGGACTTCTTTCATGCTGACTTAGAAGAACAGCATGTCGTAGTTATTCAGGACATAAATCACAACAATTTTAAGGTCACGTTGATGGGCTAATAAGTCTTTAAACTTCTATAATGTTCTTTTAATTCTGTTCCAGACTGTATTCCTCTTATGATGTTTTTGAATGTTTACCCATTCACAACGTTTTAAAATGTTCTTCCTATACTCTTCCATAATGCGATCTACTTTCACACTGTTCTAAAATGTTCTCTCCATACTCTACCATAATGCTCTCCCTATTTACACGGTTCTAAAATGTTCTCTCCATACTCTACCATAATGCTCTCCCTATTTACACAGTTCTAAAATGTTCTCTCCATACTCTACCATAATGCTCTCCCTATTTACACTGTTCTAAAATGTTCTCCCCTGCTCTTCCATAATGCTTTCTCCATTCACATGTTCAACAAGGTTCTCCCATAATTTTCCAAGCTCTCTACATTTACACAGTTCTAAAATGCTGTTCTCTGTTCATGCTGTTAAAAAATTTATTCTCCTCCCTTCATACAATTCTAACATTTTCTCCTCAACTCACTCTACATTCATACTGTTCCATAATGCTGTCTCCATTCACAGTTCAGAAAGGTTCTCCCCATAATCTTTCAAACTCTCTATATTCATACTGTTCTAAAATTCTCTCCTCCATTCATGCTGTTAAAAAATGGTCTCTTGAGTTGCTGAAGTGTTCTCCCTTCATCCTCTGAACATGTTCTCCACAAACTCATTCATAACACTCTCAGGATTCATATAGTTCTAAAATATTCCCCTGATTCATACTATTCTAAAATGTCATCTCCATACTGTTCTGGAAGTTTTTTTCCATTCATTGTTAACTAATACAACCAAATAAAAGGTTTAGTTCCAAAACACACTAAAGAACATTTACTTGAATTTTCTTTTTTTTATCTTATACACTGTTGGGAGTGAGCTTTATACTTATATTCATTGTATTTCTTAATAAACACTACATATTTAGAGAAATTCTAGACATTCTAGAGTCTCTGAACCCACAGAAAGGCAGTCCAATCAAACATCTCTGTATATGTTTGTTCGGTGCATGTGCTCTGGCCTTTTGAGAATTGTGCGTATAAATATTTGTGAATGTGATTGACATTCAATCTTCTGCATTTCAACAATTTAAACTACCAGTGGGTTGTCAATGGAAAGGCCACATAGCTTTATTTTGGACTGTGATTAACAGAGAACAACAGTCAGATCTCCTGGAATTGGCTGAATTTAAAAGATTTCTTTCTCTGAGTCTAAGACCAGACTGCTTTCATTTTTTTCTCATAATCAAACACACACAGCACACACAGGCTCTAGCCCTCTCTTGTGATTTAACCTTTGAAACAGGCTTCTCACCCAGGCAAGTCTGACACAGTTTCTTATGACAAATGCTGACTTCTAAATCCACTCGCCCAACCATACTTCACCATTAGGGAACAATTCAACCAACCTTTATCCCCACAACATCTGGGACAGCATGCGCCTCATTTATCTAAGATGACACACACACATACACACACCTTTCATCTAAAGTGAGCTGAAAAAGTTGAAATATTAACAAAACAGGCAATTAGAATGTGACAGGAAAACCCCAGAGACTTACTCACAACACAGTACGGAAACACCTGGATGCAACTAATGACCAGCTCTATTTTCTGGGCTTTTCCAGCAAGATAGGAACTACACAGGTGGATAATGAGCATGTAGCTGAAGCTCTCTGCAGAAGCAGCCATGGAGAAGCAGCTAGTGAAGCTGACAATGTAACAAGCTGTTCAGTCCCTGCCCTAACAAATACCTGCTTTGGTTAGTGCTTTCTATAACAGTGATGACACTAATCACTAGAGCCATGCTTCTTGCTAATCTGTCTTTATAACGGATTACATCAATTCAGCAAATCTTTGCTTTGTGCTCTTTAAACTGTGCTTTGGCCAGGGCTAAGAGGCTATGGCTTCGGATCTTTCTGGGATTAAAAATATATGTATATTCATAGGGCGGAGGTGCAGTGGCAGCACTGTTGCCTCACAGCAAGAAGGACCTGGGTTTTGTCCCCAGGTTGGCCACTGGTGCCTTTCTGTGTGGAGTTTGCAAAATCTTTGTTTGCGTGGGTTTCCTCCCACTGTCCAAAGGCTCGATTGAAAACTCTAAATTGAACATAGGTGTGAGCATGTGTGTGAGTGGTTGTCTGTCTGTGTATTGCCCAGTGATGGGTTGGCCTCCTGTTCTAGGTGTACCCTGCCTTGGGCCCACAGTCAGATGGGATTGACTCCAGCTTCCCTGTGACCAGAAATGGAAGAAACGGTTTAGAAAATGGATGGGTGGATGGATGTATATTCATATTCTGTATGCTTTATAATCATACCTAAATTACTCAAAAACACCACTTTTTCAAAAAAGCATTCCCATAGCTATGGATGGGCCTAGCCCTTGACAATGGTGGACTTTATGTGAACACTTCAACAAACAGACGGTGAAAAAATGAAATAAACTTCACTGTGCTCTGATAATGTCTGCTAGGTCTAAGAGTGGTTTCTTTGGTCTGATAAATAAAGCGAGTATACAAAATATAAACATGGAGCAGAGACTAGTCGCTATAGCACCAATTAGAAACAACTTGTTGTGGTTCTGAATTATCAAGACATATGTATATAATAACTAGCTGTCTATGCTATACAGCATTGACAAGCTAGATTTGAGGATGCTAAAAACAAAGCTTTACATAAGGGAGAAGTGCAGTTTGGTCAAAGGTTGTGTAACATTATCATATATTGTTATTCAAAGGTCAGAACAGCATTCTTGTTCCAGTAGTTTCTTTTTCATTTTCAAACACTGGATGTGCCTCTGATGCTGGTAGACATCAATCACACATGATCACAAATGATTTGAACCCATATTTAGACCGAGATATTAAAGAGGTGTGTGTGTTGTTACTTATCAGACTGATGCATATTTAGACCATCTAATGGAAGCCTTCTTGGTTCATATGTTAGAAAAATGACAAATGGTTCTTTGAGGGTTGTAAACCTTAGGGAACACAGTTCTCTAAAGAGTTAGGTACATGAGTTGTGAAGAACCTTTAAAATGTACAGAGAAATCAACATTAAATAATAGTTCTTAAGAGGCCAGCTTAAGAGGTTTAATGTGTGCAAATTAATAATATATAATAAAAAATAAAAACATTTTAGTTACTCTAGATTTCAGGTAATCCTGCAATGTGTGCTGTTGGAAATAAGTGCAAGTTCTGTAAGCTATGATTTATGTTGAATACACAAGAAACACTAAAGGAAAACATAAACTATGAATATTACAAAAAACAAAGACTAAAGACATAGGAAACACCCTACAGGAATAGTACAAGAAAATTACAGAGTCTAACACACCAGGAGAACAACAGGGAAGACAACAGAAAACCGACAAGGCCAAACCAAACACAAGACTATATTCAGAACACAAATGAGGAACACCTGACACAAGGAGGAGACAGAAACAAGATTCATGTGCAAGGGGCAGCGACAAGGCGGGACTAAGACCTAAACAAACACAATGACAGAAACACATGGGTATGCAAGGTAAACAGACTGACATACAGACTAGACATGTAAGGTAACGCGACGAGACAAGACATTACAAAACTACTTTTAAAACTTTAAATTCTTTAGCTCAGGAAATACAACGTTCAGAGACTCCACAGAAAATGAATGCAGGACTAGACTTAAGTAAGGCATTAAGACTGGCCAATATACATAGAACATCTTAACGAAAGGCAAATATGAATTTGCATAATAATTACCCAGCGCAATGTCATAGCAAGCATTGATCTGAGGATTTGTATGCTTATTTTTTATGTAAATCCCTCATGGAAGCCGCAAGAGGATTTAACTATGCCGATCTCGGGAGAAGAGTCTACACACATCGGTAGTGTAATGTAGCATATTTGCGTGTTAGTGCCGAGGTCAAGTAAGTTTTAAATCTGAATCTAACTGAGGGGTTAGTATAGAGGCTTAAGTCAACACTCTCTCTCTCACTCTCTTTGGAGCATTGCTACCATTTACAGCATGTCAAGTGTGAAGAATAATTCATATTTGCTGAAGGCATAATCATTAGGCTTCATGGTTATGCCGAGGAATTTATGAGTATGCCTTAGAGAGCTGGGGATGAAGCCAGGCAGAAAACAGAGAGAGAAAACAACCAACAGAGCCGCCTTGCAGGAGGGCTAATACAAATATAGATATATCACAGGCAGCAGACTGCAAAGACTGCAGTTAACAGCTTAATCACTGACAAGAACACATAATATTCAAAGCTACTATTCTATATGCAACACACTATAGGCTAATCTAGACTTACTTGATCTGGAAATTAATTTGAACCAGGTGTGTTTGTACAGGGAAATCACAAAACCACATTTTGCCACACCTGCTAAACAGAAGGTGATGGGTCAGCATAGGCTTGCTAATAAAATAAATGGCAGCTAAAGAAAACAAACAGTTGAAGATTTTAAAAGGAATTAGCCTAATCAAATGTGAAACCTATTATCTAGATAGCTGGATGGAATGCATGTGCTTTATGAACGAATGCCATTTAGTGTCTAATACCATTAATTTCTTGACATGCTATGAAAGGATTTCAATGAAATGCACAGTAATATGTGGGTTCTAGCTTTTAGTCACTGTATTCAAGCTCAGAAATCCGCCACTGTAATCACAGCATCAGTTCAATCTGATTTAACATAGTTCTCCACTGCTTTGTGTCAGTATCAGGTCTTTTACTCTAAAGGCATACTGGCTTACAAGTCAAGAAGTGTGTTCACAGTGGCAATTTAAACAATGTATTGTGTGGTATATATCTGTATGATGAACCAGCAGCCAAAAATGTTCAGTGATCCACATATAGTAGAATGGGAGAGACCATCAGAAAGTGGTGTGGGGTTCTTTTCCTTTAACAGCTGTATTTTTGATATATTTTTTGCACTAGGCTATTTATCATATATAGTTAAATAACTACAGCTACAATAACTTAACCTTATTAATGTTAGCAAAATGCTAATCTAGGCACTATTCAGGGATATGTACCATTGTCGATTTTTTTTTTTTGTAATTTGTCATTTAGGGCTAAATGTTTCATATAAGAAAAAACTGTGGTACAAAAATTCTAGGGTTCTAATTAGTGAAGTACCTAGTATAGAAGTGTGAAAATACAGCACTTAGTGCACAACGAGTGGTACTGTGATATATAGTACTGTGTATATTACCTTTAATCCTAAAATCCAAAAAAGAGATCCCAGCAAAACATCAGAGACTTGTCAAAACAGCCACTATTGCAACCACAATACTAAACATTGATGGTTTGATTTTTTTTATTCCTGTAATTATGGTAATTTGAGCAAAAAAAGATGAAAAGGAGAATTGACACATTGTCTAGTCATACTTTTTTTCATAGCTCTATAGCCACCTGGGGGTCCACTGGGAACATCACCAGCACAGAAAGTTTTTTTGTGCTTTTATTGGCTACAGGTCATCGCTGCTCCTCCCTTATCACATAAGTGCTCACACTACAGAATTCTTAGCAGAGGATTTTAAACATGCTCAAAAACATCAGGGTGTCTGTGACGGCTTGCAGGCTGAGAGAGTCGTGCTGCTGAACCGACGCATGCAGTACTTTGTTGCCAAGCTCTGTTTGTCATCAATCCTAAAAACCAGTCTGACTTTAAAATCAAGGCTAAAATCATATGAACTTGGCTTTATTTGTCAGCATTTTACTGATGTGATGCTTCCCTTTTGGAAAATAAAGTTTTTCTTCAGTTTGAAAGACAGAAATAAAAAGAGAGATAGTGTCACCGATGGGTTAAATACAGAAGACAAATTCACTGTACACACATAATCGGACTTTTACTTCACTTTGTTTATATATATTAAACATTATTTAACTGTATAAGACATCTGCAATACTCGACTAATACAGTGATTTACTGTTTGAATCACAGAAACTCTTTAACTGGAGCCCTGGAGCATTGGTTAGGCACCTTTCCAGCCACTGATTATACATGGATGTGTCATTTTAAGATCAGACAAATTATTGTACTGATAGTCTCCATTTAGGAGCAATTAGAGAAGAAATATGACATGTTAACATGGTCAATTACGAGCGGGAAAGAAGGGGAGACAGGGGAGAGAGGCTTGCTCGAAGATAAAAAAAACGATAGATGAGTGGAGCAGACCGAAGAGAAATACAGGAGGGATAGAAACAGAGAGAAAGAAAAATTAAAAGGGCTGTCAAAGTTCTCCTGATTTACAAGGCTAGACTAGGCTACCCACAATGCACTGTGCCTTGAGTGCCTCTGCAATTAGACTATTGCTATGGCAACCAGCCACCCAGCCTGCCTGCCTTTTCAATTTATGAGAGAGAGAGAGAGAGAGAGAGAGAGAGAGAGAGTTGGCTAAAGCTTAAATATGTCTAAACTAACTCCTCAGTTAGATTCATGTTTAAAAGTTGCTTAGCGTTAAAACAGTTTCAGTGTCTGCCAATAATGTAACCAGTACATAAACTACAATAAGCTGACTGGTCAGCCCTGTCTTGCTCTGTCTAGTGGAAGATAAAGAGTAAATGTGAATTAATAATTCATTGTAAAAGAAAAGTTGAAACAGGCTGCAAGAGAACAGCTCAGTGTTCAAAGCATGCATGACTTGACTTGACATCAATCACGCCCATGCCCGGACGAAAATGTTAATTTCTTCTTTGCAAATGACTAATCAATACGCTTGAAGACCTTATGCTGAAACCATCTTGAATCCACACAAGCCTTGGGATCAATGAGAAATCTAACAAAACCCCCAGCAAGCTGAGCATCTGTTTTTCTCTTTTCATCTCTCTCTCACCCTCTCTCTTTCCACCCTTTGGCTGATTTCCTTCTCTTTTCCAATCATCTGATGTCCCTATGGAAGAGAAACCCTGATGTGGAACTGACAAGAAAATGGAGCACATACACAAGTCGGCATGTATTTGAAAAGAGATACTTACACACGTCAAATTGGGTTCTTTATCATTGTCCCTTTTTTATACTTTTCAGTGTTTTTTTAAGTATCGCATGTCAAAATCTATCTATCTATCTATCTATCTATCTATCTATCTATCTATCTATCTATCTATCTATCTATCTATCTATCTA